>PVJI01022319.1:0-25465 GCA_004026765.1 Micronycteris hirsuta | reverse complement strand
CACTTTAATCTTACAAAATTAATTGGTGCCTAAACCTCAGGCTTTCCTCAGTATGTTCTATGTCTGTTTCTGAACCTGTGTATATTGATGCTCCTATTGATTAGTTCAGTTCTTCTGGAACTACCCTTGCTTGGTAGGTGAGTGAGAGAAACATCAGCATCCTGTCTAACTTTTAGAAGGTATCATCAGTCACTGTAAATATTTCCATTTCTGAAATAAATGATGCGTTCATAGGAAGTACTCCTTCAGAAGGCTTAAGAAAGTAATGTCTTATTCTTTATTAAAGCTGCTCATTGCCCAGGCAACAGATACAGATTAAGTCACACAAGTGTACTAATGATGGTTAAATGTGATGTGGAATACTGGTGGGAGAATGAGAAAGCCGGACCCAGCACCTCTTCTGTTCCAACCTCACTCTGATTCACAACCAGATGAAATGCAGCAGACCAGTGAAGGCCAGGTAGGATAAGACAACAGATAAGACCAGGTAGGAGACCTGCTGGCCGGAGCTTGGAGTGGCCACTGCAGAGATGCAGAAAGGGAAACACAGAATCTTCTTATCAACAGGGCCGAACATCTCAGCAGCTGCAGTGCATCTGAGAAAGGAATGTTTGTCATTCCTGTGTTGTTCAGCAGAGAAGAAAAGTGCAGAGGATAAATAAAAATAAAGCAGACTGGGAAATGTTTGTAATTGAAGGGAGTGAAAAAGGACTGCATATTTTATTGAAGAGTATCAGAAGTAAAAGTAGCCTTATGCGTTAGTCTCCAGTGGCTGCTGTAACAAATGATCACAAACCTGGTATCTTAAAATCACAGAAATTTGTTTCCTGGCAGTTCTTGAGGCCCAAAGTCTGATACAAGGTATTGTATATGCAGGGCCATCCTCCCTCCACTGGCTCTAGGGGAGACGCCTCCCTTGCCTCTCCAGCTTCCGGTGGCTCTACTTGGTCTTTGGTTTTGTGGCCACAATGTTCCAATTACTACCACTGTGGTCACATCACCTCCTCCTTTTATCTGTGTGTCTCTTATGGGGACACTTGTCATTGGATTTAGGGTTCACCCAATAATTCAGCATAACCTCATTGCAAGATCATTAACTTAATCGCACTCTCACCAAATCAGATAACAATCACGGATTCTGGTACTATTCCAGGGTATCGATTATAGTAAATGGTGATTTGCTTTATTACACACTGATTTTTTTTATGAAAGCTAAAAGTAATCTTGACTTAACCCCTTTATGTACTGAGTTGCGATATTCCTCTTTTGTACGCACTAGAGTGGATACAGGCCTGTGTCATTCTCGCTCCCACACAGAGAAGGTGCCCTTCCATCAACATTTTTAAAAAGACCCACAAACTAGAAAGTCCGTATTCCAGACCTGTTTTCTAGAGAATCTTAAATTCTTATTAAGATAATAAGAGTATTAAATATTAATCTTGAAGAGTTAAAACCCTGGATGGAGTTAAGGGGGCAATTATAAAACTTAAAAAGGAGGCAATGAGGTCATTGCTGCTCCATTCTCACAGCAGACACTTTAGTTAACAGTACTTGACGTCCATTCCCAGTTCATCACCGACATGGCAAAAATTCAGAATAGAAAGTTGAGCTAAATTCTCCTTTTCCTTTTTAAATAAGACCTCTGATCATACAACAAAAATATTTGTCCAGATACTTGTCCAGAATATAGATTAGATATTTGTCCAGAATTAGATATTTGTCCAGAATTTTAAGCTGATCTTAATGAAATGGGGTGTTGAGCTAGAGTCCCGCCCCCCCCAAACAACAGAGGAAAAAAGCCTCCACAGCCTTGGCTTGGAGGATTGAGAAATTTTGCATATCTTTGGCAACCAGGCTAGCTTCATCATTATGTTAAATAGCTGAGTCTGCTACTCTCAGAGTGAGGGAAATGGTGTGACTTTATAGCTGCACCTGTGGGAGAGCCTGGAGGCAGTTCCCTACTTCCCTGGGGCCATGCCTGCCCAGACTAACAATGGCAGCTGAAGAAAGGCAGAAGATACAGGGTATAGAGGACAAGTAGATGTAGCCAGTTGTGGGAGGAGTCGGAAATGGGGTTACAGAGGAGGCACGGGGATTTAAACTAGGTGCGGCAGCCATTCTCGCTCTTGGCCATGCCGGGGAGTAGTGGTAGTGAGGGAAGAGATATGCTGTCTGTAGTAAGGCATTCTTGCCATGTGGTTTGGGGGAGAGCAGTGAGGAGGGAGAGTAAACAAGCAGCTATGTAGTTCATAGTGAGGAAGGAGGTCATGTGGCCTGGACTAGTAAGAAAGGAGATGCCGCTGCTGTGATCGAGCCGGCTCTAGCTGACTCCAGAGCCGCAAAGGACTTCCTTCCAAGATCCTGTGCTGCTGCACTTAGATTTTACCTGGGATTTTAAGACCTATGCTTTTCCTGAGTTTCACCATGATCCAGAATAACACGGCACTTGCTTTTCTGGACTATCACACAGAGGCTGATGGCAACATATTCCAGATCCTGCACAGAGAAGAACATGGGAAACTTTTGGGGACATGTTTGTCTTATAGCCTGGTGGGGAGCATGGGAAGTGCTCTGCCTCCTGGGAAAGGAGGGCTCTGAGCCGAGGTGCTCGAAGCTCTTCCAAGGTTGGAATGTTGTAAATAAAGACCTGCTCCTTCTAGCATTTATTGTTGAGTCTTTCACTAAGGCACCACGTGGATGCGTCCCAGCCTGCTCAGTGACACTAAGAGCTTCATTAATTCTCTTGTGAAAGTCAATTTTAGGTTATCCCCTTGTACTTGACAGTGTTCCAGATGAAGCTTGGGAGCACTTCTCTTTAAACCCTGTATATAAGTATGTATTGCAAATATCTCCCTTTGCCCGTCAGGATAAAAATAAATCTCTTCAAAACACCTGATGGCACTGTATCATATTGTAACAGGGTGCAGCCAAGAGGGGAGACCCCAAAGAGGGATTTGTAATGGGGTCCAGAAGAGCTTGGAGATAATTAGCTCCACACCACAGGGCCACACCTGCCCTGAATGCTGGCAGCTGTGGCCAATTGTGGGAGGAGCCGGAAATGAGGCTGCAGAGAAAGAATTGGCTCTGGGATTTAAATCCAGGCAGGGCAGGCATTTGGTGTCTCTTTTTGGGACCACGTGGCTTTGGAAGTGCTCCCTTTTTGCCAGGTGGATGATACTCCAGACAGGGCAGAGGGAGAAGGAAGGATTGTGTGCGTTTTTGCATATTCCAAAGAACTTTAGTCTGTATAACTTCTAAATAAATAATAATTCCTTTCCTTTTACGTCTTTCCCCTGGTGGTGGGCAAAGCAAACCTGGTACTGGGGAGGAACCCCAGAGAAAAAAGGGGGGTCTTTCATATCGTTCAGCCCCCACCGTCTGTTCTGTAACAGTTTCTCTTGATTATGCAATGAAGTTTATTAAATTACAATCAACATAGTTTATCACAAATTCCTCTTTTCATTTCATTCAAAGGCAGTTTGAAAGAATCCATCTCTGAGTATTGAAGAAATGTGGGCATTTTTTGCACAGGAAGTAGACTGAGCTAACAAATCCACTTCAATTAATGATCAAATCAGTGTTTAATGGGCAACTCTCCCAAGCTTTCTATATTTGGAGATGAGACAAGAAGACTACTATAGAATTAATTTGCTACTTGACAAAGACTATGCTAAGCATTATACAAATGTTGTCTCATTTTGTACCTAAACTTCTGAAAGTTGGGGATACTGATCCACATTTTACTGATGAGGAAATGAGGTCATGACCTTGACTTCTAACACACAGCTGTGAGTAGAGGTTCTGTGATTCTACAGGTAAAACAACAATATGGAGTAACCAAGAAAGGTTTAACGAGGAAATCTTGCAGTTGTCTTGAGGGATTAGAACAGAATAAAGACAGGGAAATGAAATAACGAGGCTGAGAAGAGTGGGCATCGAGAGTGCAGTAATAGGAGTGAAGACTAGAGCAGATCTTCTGTGGCCGGCAGAGTGGCTGGGACAGGGTTTCACAGGACCTGAGATTCACTCTGCGTCTCGCAGGGCTGCCATTTTTACTGCAGTTCTCAGCAGGACTTTGCTACACTGCATCTAATTTTTAAAAATAAATAAATAAATAAAAAGATGATGTGCCTGGCATGTGCAAGGTTAGATTCAACAGCTGTTAATTTTCACTTTCTCGTTCAGGGTGAGGTGGGGATGCCATTCAGCTGCCTGCACCCATCCCGCTGCTGCTTTGCTGCACACAGGACTATCCATTCGTTCTCAGAAGCAGGGTCGCACTGTGTGTGAGCTGTGAAATGCATCCTGCTGTCCCGTCCTGGCAGGTGCTTTTTCATCATCTGCCTCTTTACTCTGGATCCAGATGGTTCAATTACACTTCTCTTTGGTAGGGAGATTTATCTTTCTAGTCACTTTACATAGCAATCTTAGAAAAGTATCAGAAATCGTTCTCACTCTACAATGGGCAAAACTACTAACGATGCCCTGTGTTTGAAAAACACACAAAAATAACATATTGTCAGAAAGACAGAATTTAAGAGTGAAGCTGAGGAACTCTTACACCAAGAAAAAAAGATTCGACTGGCCTTTGTGAGAGCCCACAAAATGCACAATTGCAAAAGTGTGTTTAACAGATAACATGCAGGAGCTTAAAAGCTAATATAGCAAGTCACTGCATTTGGCTTGAGCTTTGGAGCCCAAAGCAAAAAGGCAGTGGGAATTGTGGTGGGTGTTTGGAGAATGCCCCCCACCCTGCCCGCAGCGCCCCCCCAAGCCCAGGCACACATCTTGGTTCAAAGAGCTCTCTTTGTTGTGAAGAAACCAACTGCCTATGGTTTATGCTTATTCTTTCGGTCACTTATGAACTTATATTTATGCTGGGAATCTTGAACACTTATTTTATTGAACACATCTTTTGGACAGTGTTATCTGGGAAAACAGAAATGAATACAGCAAGGTACCAAAAAAAAGTTGCTGACATTCAGAGGAAAGAGCTGCCACTTATCGATAAAAGGAAACAATGACACAGCATTTTGTGGAGAGAGAAAACACGGTTGCATAAAAAGGCTCCTAGGGCTGGGCATTCATCCGCTAAGGTTCAGAACAAAGACCACGTGAGCTATTTTGAAGGAGCTCTAAGAAGCAGGCTGTGAGCCGTGGCTGGCTGAGGGGTCAGAGTACGGTTGGAACCAGACCGGTGTTCCTAAAGATCCCGAAGCATAAGCACAGGGCCGTCAGCAGGTTTCTAGAGGACGGGCGTCGGCACTTGAGATCTGACTATTTTCTGACATTTGGCCAGATGTCTTATTCTGTTTATTTAGAGGTGTCCAATTGTGAGCATGAAGATGAGGTCAGAGAATATGATTTGATGCCATAGTGAAACATTTGAATGAAGCTGCCTGCACCATAGACATGGGAAAACAAAGGGGAGAACAGAAGAATGAAAACAAACTGTACCTAGAGGACAAACGATACATTGGAAAGAGCACATGTCTTGGAGCCAGACGGAACTGGGTGTGAATCCCAGGATCACCGCTGAGTTGACTGTGAACAAATTACTATTTTGCCTAAATAGCAGCATCCTTTTCTGTCTTTTTAAAAGACATTAGCACCGCATACCTTGAGGGGGGTTGTATTAGATTCGGAGCTACTTTATGAAGTTCGTAAACTTTACAGATTTTCACTGAGTAATAGTTACTACTAGGAGAATTGTCTTTGAGGCTTTTTCTCATGTTGACCCTTTCTGCTGCCCCCTTGCCTCATCCTCTTAGGCTACCACATAAATAACTGGTCGGGGATTGGGTCATGCTGTTCTCCAGAGTTCAAAATGTCTGAGCTATATTGATGAGCCACCAACAAATACACAGCGTATCCAATTTGTTTTCTTCCCCTCCAAGGATATGAATGAGTAACCTCGAAATCTGAAGTTGCTTTCAGGGGGAAAACTATTCTAGAAGTGATGACAAACTGCGCACAAGCTAGGTAAATCCTGCAACTGCTCAGCACTTGAATTCTGCTGTCAGGCTGTGTGGGAAGTGGCATGATGATAAAGGAGGGTATTATAGATAAGTGGTTGCAAGCAAGGAGGTAATGATTGGAAATGATTACCTGCCGGCCGGAGGACCAAAAATCCCACAACAAAGAGCAGGGGAGTAATTTGAAGTCATTTGATCCGATGAATATTATGGTGCTGAAAGAGCTGGGTATTGTTTCCTTGGAAACCTGCTGGGGAGAAACATTTTACCTTTAAAGCCACATGCAGAGTACCCTATTCCTCTGCAGAGTTAAGAAATGGAGGGAATTTCGAAAGAAACAATACACTTGATGAAACTTTGCAAACAATAAAGAGGAAAAAAGATCTTTTGGTATGACACAGAAGACTTTGAGTAGATTGACTCAAATACCCCCTATTTTGGCGACTTCAGCAAATCCACTCCCAGTCTCCACAATGTGCTCACGGTCATGAGTGCTGTAAAGTGCTCTCTATTGGATTTGCCCAATCAAGCCAGATCCGCCACTATTTACTGAGTGAGCAAGACCTAGCTATAGCGCATGCGGGTAGTTAAAAACAAAACTCAGGTGTTCAGAATGAAGCCTACCTTTTAAAAGGAGATCCAAATGAGCCCTGGCTGGTGTGGCTCAGTGGACTGAGTGCCGGCATGCAAGCCGGAAGGTTGCTGATTTCTGGTTGCAGGCCAGGTCCCCAGTAGGGGACGTGCAAGAGGCAACCACACATCCGTGTTTCTCTCCCTCTCTTTCCCTCCCTTCCCCCCTCTAAAAATAAAAAAAAAAAAATCTTTTGAACTTTCTTAGAAAATAAAAGAGTTCCCAGTGAATGACTGAACTAGGTGAGTCATTCCCTACCCCACCTGGATTCTGATGCTCATTATCACAAGACAAAGAAAGAATCGGCAAATGACTGTTTTTCCCAGGAACAGAATTAGACAAAGTGTAGACATTATTGTAACATTTTTAGGGAAAGGAAGCAACTCACATAATATTCAAAAAGCAGGTATGAAATGTTGCAATTATTCTTTTCAGATACGATTAGAGAATTTAAGGAAAAGATAATAAAAACAATTGCTTAAATTATTTAGATTATAGGGAAAAATTGTATATTGAAACTCTGGGACTAAAATCTCTGGAACGCATGTTTTGACCTGGTGTTCAGCCAAAAGTGTTTGTTACACACCATGTGTCAACCCAGGAAGAAGAAAAATGGCGTAATGCCGACCCTTGTCCTCGAGGAGCTTAAAACGCATTTAGGTGGTTAGAGACTGAATTTAAAAGCAATGTGCTAAGGGTTCTAACTGAGGTGAACATAAGATGTTAAGGAATTTAAAAGAGGAGCATCTAATCCATCTCTTTGGGGAAACAGTTGTCAGAGAAGGTCCCGAGAGGACTGACCTGAGTTGGAAATGTTTGGGGGAAGACCTCAGTGAACAGTATTACAAGAGGTGAGAACAACATTAGAAAATTTATGGAGGAGTGATCTTTGGAAAAATTTCGTGAGATGTACTGGAACTGAACTCCAAAGGAGGATGGGGCCAAGATACCAAGGAAAGAAACTGACACCTCCAAATTAAACAAAGATTTTGTTCAGAAAACTACAGACAGAAGAAGAGCCTTAGGCTGCAGCAGAACGAGCCAAGTGGCACATGCCTGTTCAGAGCCGCGTATTCATAGCAGTAAACAACGAGATGGGCCTACTGATCTAGGTAGGATTATCCCTTTCAGGTGAGAGGGCCCCACCACTCCCTGAATAAATTGCCATTCATCAAGAGCAATTAATTTCTGAAGATGGGATTGGTCCAGTCAAGCACCAGAAACTATTTTGGCAAACAGTGATACGGTGGCATCTATAGTTAGTACCATACTGCAAGAATATGATTGTGAAATGGGATGTGGGAGAAAATTGATAAGGATGTTTGAAAAGGGAAGCAGGAGCCAAGTTTTGGAGAGTCTTGGATGTCAATGTATGGGACAAATATACAGTGAGCAGAGCGGGGATCACTTGATAATCTAATTTGGAAGTTAAAAATGGGGGGGAATGTTTTGATATTCATTTTCCAAGCAAGGTCCTGGCGGCCATAAACCAGGGCTAACCAGAAGAAGCTAGAAGCAAGGCGAGGGCTGCCCCCTTGGGTAGGGGCTGCAGAAGCAAGCTTGCCTGGGGAGAGTGGGACGCACAGGAGAAGCACAGGCTCTGTGGGTGGAGGACATTGCGCAGGGCAGAGGGGCAAGAGAAACACCCTGGCTTCTCCCCTCCTCCTACCTCCTCCTCTTCTACCAGTTCCTCCTTTCTATCCTAAGTTAAAGGGAAGAGGAAGATTGGAAAATGTAATAGAACAGGGGAAGGACTAGAGAGGAACGTAAGAAGAAATCTGCAAATGACGGGTGGGCATTTTTCCTGAGGGTTTTGTCAATCAAACCAAAGACATTGCGTGCCCATAAATGGTAAAAGTCAAGCATCTATTTTCTAAGATATGTGCATTCTGGAGAGAAACAGGATCACCTTTCCCTTGCATGGCAGCCCATTACACATGGCCTTGATATAAGTTAGAAAGAGATAAGGAAATGGGACCTTTGTTGAAATTTAATGACCTAAGGAAGGTAGGTCTTACTCTCAAATTCACAATATGATATATTGCATCATTAACTTCTTTATGTGTTTCTCCCCCTAATAACTTCTAAAGTAAGCTCCTAAAAGGCAATGCTACTCATTGTAAGGCTGATTTATATTTTGTCATTTTGAAAAAAAATATTAAACATAATATCAGAATACTGTGTCCAGAAAGCAATAATACATGCTATCCAAGATATCTCAACAATGAAAACTCATTTACATATAGCAAAAAAATTGGTATAATTCATCATATTTACCGATTAAAGTAGAAAAAGGACATCTCAATAGAGACAGACAATTTCTTGGTAATATTCAAGATCCATTCTTCTTAATAGAAAGTACCAAACTAAGAACAAAAGGGAATTTCACTGATCTGACAAAGCTTATCTACAAAAGAAGTGCTTTTAAATGGGGACACACTGACAATTTTCCCTCTGGGACCTGCAACATGACAATGATATACAACGTTACCACTTCTATTTGGCTTTATACTTGAGGTCTTAGCCTTCAACTAGGAAGAAAATGTTACTTAAAATATGAGCTAGAAAAGAACATGTAAGAAATTAATATCATAATTTTAATCAATATAATTGTACCCATGGAAAATTCAAAAAATCTATGGATGAATTATTAAAAGAAGCAAAATAGAGAAATTATTATAAATTATTTGAGAAATTATTAAAAATCATTTAAATTATTAAATAAGAAAGTTTTACAGAGTTGTTGGTTTTGAAATCAAGATGGAAAAGTTTTAGAAAGTTGTTGGTTTTGAAATCAAGATGGAAAATACATTTTTTAATCCTCACCAGACGATATGTTTATTACTTTTTAGAAGGAGAGTGAGGGAGAGGGAGGGAGAAAAAAGGGGAGGGCAAGGGGAGAGAGAGAGAGACATCGATTGCTTGCCTCCCGTTCATGCCCCAACTGGGGATGGAGCTGACAATCTAGGCATGTGCCCTGACCAGGAATCGAACCTGCACTCTTTGTGTGCCGCACGATGCTCCAACCAAATGAACCACCTGGCCAGGGCAAAAAATAAATTTTAACATTACATTCTAGCCACAGATAGGTATAAAAAAAATTAGCAAATGCAATTGACAGCACCATCAAAATTTACGAAATATCTAGTACTAAGTCTAACAAAAGTTGTGAAATTTCTATAAGTGAGAATAACAAAATTTTATTGAAAAAATTAAACACAAAATGAGATATATACTATGTTCAGGAATATAAAGAGCCAATATTTTAAGTTATGCTCAAATTGGTATAAGGAATCAGTATTATCCCAATTAAAATTCCAACAAATGTTTAAGTATATTAGCAAGATAATGCTAACATTTTTATAGCTCTTAATGAGCAATAATAGTCAAAATGTACCTGAAGAAAAATAACAAGATAAAAGACTAGTTCTACCAGGTGTCATTATATATTATAAAACACTGGTAATTAAGACAGTGTGCTATTGACAAGCAAACCAATAGGAGAAAATAGCAAGCCCAGAAAAGATGGATTCAAATTTTCACCAAGGTGGCGTTGCTGACAATAGGGAAGAGACAGATTGTTCAATAAATAATGATGAAGGAATTGGGTGTTCGTATGGAAAAATATAAAGTTGATTCACTACTTTACATCATAAAGAAAAGAAAATTCCAAATAGACCAAAGATCCAAATGTGAGCACATGAGAGTATTTTCATAACCTTGGGGATGAGCTGTCAACATACTAAGCACAGAGAAGGAAATGAATACACTTGGCCATATTCGAGTTGCAATTTTTCTGCAACATAAGACGCAATAACAATGCGAAAGGGCAAGTGAGACAGGAGATATTTGCAACAAGTGTCATCCACAAAACAGTCTATATTCAAAATTTGCAAAGACATTTCCTACTCCATTTAGAAAAAGACAGAAACCCAAAAGGAAAATTAGCGATTAACTGGAATAGGGACTCACCGAAGACTAAAGGAAGGCAGGCCCAGAGCAGGCAGAAGGGAGCGCAGCCTGATTAGCTGTCAGGAAATTGCAAGTGAGAGCCACAAGACTGACAGCTAACGCCCTCCCAGATGGACAACAATTTAAAAATCTGACAAGTACTAAGAGATGTTTAGGGTTATGGAAAAATCACGCACTGGTGTTGGAAGTCTGAACTTTACAATTTTATTTGGCATTATCTTCTAGGGCTCACGATCTGTACAGAGTATGACCCAGGAATTTCAGTGTTGGACATTCACCCCAGAGAGACGTGTGCTTATGTGGACCAGGACGCCTGTACAAGAATGTACATAGCACATTGCTCAGGACACCCTCAACTAGAAACATATTGATGGTCTGTCTAACACCAGTGTGGATAAAACAACGTGGTATGTTTGTATACAGCGAAATTCTATATACTAGCAAAAATAAATGCATGTAGCATGTAGAACAATGTTTCCATTGTTCTAACCTTGACTGATAGCGGTTTTGTAGGTATTAATTTTATACTCATTCACTAAACTATATATTATATATGATTTTTTTCAGCATATAAATTTAATCTTAAAATAAAGATTGTATCTCATCCCTCTGAAAAATAAATAAAGGAAAAGATGCAGGCATGTGCCCTGACTGGTGTGGCCTGAATTGGTTGGGCATCATTCCGCAGATCAAAAGGTCAGGGCACGTGCCTGAGCTGCGGGTTTGGTCCCCAGTTGGGGCATGTGCGAGAGGCAACCAATCAATACTTCTCTCTCACATCAATGTTCTCTCCCTCTCTTCTCCTCCCTCTAAGAATAAATAAATAACATCTTTAAAAAAAAAATTCAGCCTTGCCTTTAAAATGGCTACCACCTGATATGGGACAAAGTTAAAAGAACAATTACTTGGTGCTGGTTGAGTATAATAAATGCTATAAGATAGGACTACCCCTTGTTCGGAGATGTCACATAGACGAAACCAATTAAAACTTAACTCTGTCATGGCAGGAATCTAAGTATTAAACAGCTTGTTGTCACACTTAATAGGTGTCTCTCCTACCCTTTCATGCAAATAAATATTGGGTTGGCCAAAAAGTTCATTTAGTTTATTCCATACAATGGTTCTCATAGCGCTTAGTTGTCTTTAACTTCATCTGAAACAATTTTGTTAGATTGTATTGTGACAGCTGTCCTATCAGCCTGCATTTTTGAAAAAGCTTATCCAAATTGGTGAATTTTTGTGCAGTCATTTTAATATTGAAGATGGAAGAAGATATGCAACATTTTCCATGTATTATGCTTTCGTATTTTAAGAAAGGTAAAAACACAACTGCAATGCAAAAACAAAAGATTTGTGCAGTGTATGGAGAAGGTGTGTGACAGATGAAATGTGTCAAAAGTGGTTTGTGAAGTTTCTTGGTACTATTGACATTTTGGCCAAATACTCCTTTGCTGTGGGGCTGTCTTATGCACTGGAAGATGTTCAACAGCACCCCTGGCCTCTACCCACTAGAAGCCTGTTGCAGGAGATGGCCAACATACTCAAAATATCCAAATCAATAAAGTTATTGGTGAAAATGAAAATTGTGTCTTTTATTTTATGGAAAAAAATGAAATGGACTTTTGGGTCGACCCAATCGAAGGTTACCAATTGCGTAAGGGTTGTTGGTGTAGGTAACGGAATAAATATTCCAACTTACTGAAACCTTGTAAACCTCAGTGCAAAGACCTGTGCCTCCCTAGTCCTGGAACATGAATCCAGAAGCCTCACCAGGGCCCCTTGTGCCACACCAATGTAAAAACAATAGAATCGAGATGGCTGCAGTGGATGGTAATGGCGGCATGAATGTTTGCTCTGCTCTGGTTCCAGAGTGACACAAAGCAGCAGCTGATTCTTCCCCTGCCTATGGAAACAGGGCTGAAGTTAGCTCTCAGAGGGAGCCTGCAGAACAGAGGAGAGCCTGACACAGAACATGGATCTTGACAAGAAGTCTCAATGGTTGAGCCATCTCTGTGCCACTGTATCTCTCTCCTTGTTCATGCCTGCCTGACAGGAGACACACCTGAGACAATATGGGGCAAGTAGCATCCCCAAAAGATGCTAGCATAAAGAGAATAGATAAGATTGAAAAGGAGACCACCCTCCCACATTTGAGTTAGCTTCTTCAGAACTTAGCATTGAACTCTGGCAAGAGGATGGATGGGGAAGATTGACTTTGGGAAGAGAAGTGACAAGATTTAAATTGTGAATGGACTAAAAAACTAGAATTTCAGTGAATCTGCTTCAAAGTTACTGGTTGACATTTTCTGGATCAGGCAGAATGGAGGTGTGGCATCATTAATTAAACTGTGTTATGTAAAACAAATTATTTCCTACACTTGGGCTTGGGACCATTAAGTTTTTTACCTGCAGTGTGCCCATCAATTTCCATCTCAGTTTTCAGGACGGTGTGCACTTGATCTCAATGGCCGCTCTAGGAGCAGCATCCTACAGGCTGGAATGAAATGTCTAAGAGATGTTCCCCTCGCAGAGGCAACGTTTACTTAATCAATCTTAACTCAGAAAAGGCTGTGCAAGATGGACTACGTCATCTGACTATTTAGACAAACTCCTTCTCTTGGCAGACACATTTATAATGTCATATAATTTTGGTTTCTCCTATTGCAAAGAAATTCTCTAGCACTTACGGTTTAAATTTTGGAGAAAGGTAATTAAGGAATAATTTTCCCGTGGTGATGTCTGTGGTCTTTGCAAATGAATCAGCTTCTAGCATAGCAGTAAAGGTTGCATCCAAACGGAGCATGGTTTACAATAATGAAAGCAGATGGTTTACTGAGTTAGGGAATGAGAGCTGATTATTGATTTGCTATCCTTGTAACACCATCAGTGGAGAGTGATAATGGGCCATACCACTTGTAACAGAGTAAATAGCCATTTTTATATTACTTGCTTTCTTGCAAATTGGCTACTAGCCGTGAGAGCAAAATATATGGCTGTCTTGTATCTTGAAGCACTAAACAAATTGCGCTGGAGGAATGCAATGAAGCACCGTGGAACATTTGCTGATATTTATAACTTGAGCTCAGGCTGAAAACTCCCCATTAAAAAGTTCACAATTCTCCTCGTTCATTTTCCATGGCCATTTAGGTATTACTTCCTCAACTCTTCACTGCTGGAGTTATTTTGGAATAATATATAATTGTTTTTCACCGCACAACCCTAAAGAAGCACTCTGGGGCTCTTATCAATTTGTCATTTTCATGACAAAATGTAAGTTATTTTCTGGGCTTGCATTTCTTGAAGGAAAGGAAAGGATCCATAGCAAAATTGTAGAAAGGTGTATCAATATACAGGCAGGCAGTTTTAAAGTAATTGTTGAATGAAGAGTTTGTGCTGATTTGGAGCAAAACTTGGGGTTAATCACGGCACTCCTCCCACTCCTTCCTCTCACAGACTTGGCATTCCGTCAGGGGAAGCGACCTAGATGCACTCATCTCTCAGTCACTCCAGCATCTTCTGTCTGCCGATTTGAGGTGCTCTGAGTCTGCTTACATTTTGTTACTGACCATGTGCAAGCAGGAGGATTTTGAGTGTTACCGGACTACACAACCTTCTTGTGCCAAGACAAACAGGTATTGCCAACATTTGATATTCCCAACTCACATTAATAGGAGCGTTATTTTTGAATGTGGGAAAATATGTTAGTCTCTAACTAGAAGAGTGGCTTTGTATTCAGAAACTAGTTTATTTTCCAGCTGCCGTCACTGTATCACTGTTCAGAACAGGGTTCCCGCACCCTGTTGTACAAACGTGGTGGTCCACGTAGCTTCAAACAGGGAATCCGTGCTGTTTCAAAGAGCAAATGGAGACCCTTTACCTTCTATTCCTCATGAAGATCATTGAATAAATGAGTGGAAGTAGAATATGAAGACAACGATCTAAAAACCACATGTAGGGCCCCAGCTGGTGTGGCTCAGTTGGTTGGGCGTCATCCCACAAACCAAAAGGTCACCGGTTCAATTCCTGGTCAGGGCACATGGCTGGGTTCCAGGTTCGGACCCAGTAGGGGCATGTACAGAAAGCAGCCTATTGATGTTTCCCTCTCACGTTGATGTTTCTCTGCCTTTCTTTCTCACTCCCTTCCCCCTTCTCTAAAATATAATAAAATAATAATAATATAAAAACCAAAAACTATATGTAGGGGTGCAGAGATGACAAAGAGTTTCTCAGTCTTATCTATTGGTGGTAACATCAGGGTTCTTCTGTTGAAAAGGATTCTGGGAACACGTTAGGCTCAGTGGCAGAGTAGGGTCACGTTGAATCATGATGTCTGCCTGAGTGTAGAAAATAGAACAGAATGCATCTTGTGGTTCCTACCGTGACCCGTAAGAATCCCCTGCATTTGTTTGAAGTTTCACAGCTGTTGGAGCATTTTTATATGTTGTATATTATCTAATCAACATTTGGAGTAGAAATCACATTTTCTCTTCTCTAATGCAAGACCTTCAGAAGGAGGGCTTAGGTCATAGTACGAAGATGATAATTACGACCTTGTTACAGACCTTGTAACTAAAGTATGCGAGTGCAATCAAACTTTTCATGTGTTCATAAACTCACCGTGAATCGTTTGTTTAGAGAATACTAAAACCTTCAGGCCAATCTGACGTAGAGAAAAGTACTGCATATTTAGGTTTATTCTAATGTTTATTTTGCCTGATGTCCACTCTATCTCTGGGGATTCATTTTATATCATTTATTTTCATTTGAATATTGATCCCTATTCCCCTTGAGTTGTTACATTTTCTTGAATTCTAGAGCTTTTGTATTACAGAAAAATGTTTTTATTTACCATTTATTTTGATTTGTTTATTCCTTTGCTCTGTTAGGCAATTACTATTGTCCGTGTCTTCAGTCAGAAACAGTAACTATTGTTGGACATACAGCCATGCTTTTGCAACGAAACCAAGTCTACTTTACAGTAAACACAGAGAGATCTACATAGGCACTGGTTTTATAAAAGCATGTTTCTTTGTCTATCCCGTGGTTCTGAAGTGGAGGTGATTTTGCCCCTCAAGGACATTGAGCAACGTTGGAGACACCTGTGGCTGTCATACCGAGGACAAAAGGACTGCCACCAGCAGTTGACGGTTAGAAGCCAAGTGCACTGCCAAAGGCATGGACAGCCACACACAACAGAGAGCTAGCTGAGACTAGAGACCCGATCCAGCTCATAGTACGAACACTCATCCTGTGAGCCATAGTTGTAAAAATTTCACTGGTCTCCTACTAAATAACCTAGTAAATAGCACAGTATTCTGAGATCAGCTCTAAATCAATGTTGAAATTTATCATTACAAACTTAAGGTATTAATAATCTTTATTACTAATAATTATAAAGGTAGACTGAGTGTTATGACAAATGGTGGCTCAAAAATTTTATGTTAAGGATGAAATCATAGAATATGTGCTCTGACTACAGTGGAATTAAACTAGAAATCAATAATAGTAAGATAAAAAGAAAAACCTTTAAATGTTTAAAATTTAAAGGAAAATACTTCCAAGTTACCAATAGATGAAAATGCAATCAAAGAGAAAATTATACAATATTTAGAAACAGTTATAAAATAATGAAAATGTGATGTTTTAGTCTAAAGCAGAACCTACTGGGAAATTTAAGCTCTAAGTGCATATATTAGAAAAGACAAAGAAATAAAAAATCAGTATGTATTCATCTCAAAAAGTTAAAACAGACACAAGAATTCTAAAAAAATTACATATGAAATCCCAGGATATAAAAAAGCAAATATATCATGACTAAGTAGGTTTATTCCAAGAATGCAAGATTAGTTTCACATTTGAAAAACACTCCGTGGAATTTACTATTTTAAAAGAAAAAATGGGAAAACAAGCATATGGTCATCTCAGTAAATACAGAATAAACTTTGAAAATAAAATTCAGAGGACTTCCAGTTAAGATGGCAGAATAGGAAAGTGCTGTGCTTGACTCTCCCGTAACTACATGAAAATTACAACTAACTTATAGAACAGCCATCACTGAGAACCACCTGAAGGCTAACTGAACAGAAGTCCTACAGCTAAGGATACAAAGAAGAAATGAAGTTAAGACTGGTAGGAGGGGATGGAGATGTAGAACGGGCAAGTCCCTACCCTCGGTGGTGATTAAGAATCAGGGGGATATCATGGATGTAGAGGGTCCCCCTGAAGAGCAAGGTCCCAGCCCTATACTGGGCTCCTCAGCCTTATACTGGGATCCCCAGCCTGGGACACCAATAATGGGAAGAGGAATCCCCATAACAACTGGCTGTGAAAACCAGCAGGGATTATGTTTGAATGGGATAGAGGGCTTCTGGAATCTCAGGTGTTCTTCTTGAGGGGCCTGCACATGGACTCTGTCACTCACAGATTCACTTTCTCTGGGCTGCAGCCCCGGGGAAGCAGCTCAATAAGCACCAGGGACGTACTGGATAGAACTTCATTGACTAGCTTCAGAGTGAGGAATGCAATGCAGCTCTCTCTGGGGACAAAAGCTGTGGCAGCTGCCACTGTTCCCTTTGTTGAGCCCTTTGCCCCGC
This sequence comes from Micronycteris hirsuta, assembly GCA_004026765.1. NCBI lineage: Eukaryota > Metazoa > Chordata > Mammalia > Chiroptera > Phyllostomidae > Micronycteris > Micronycteris hirsuta. The sequence continues at coordinate 8,294 of PVJI01022319.1, read as the reverse complement.
AGCCAGCAGACAGAGTTGGGAATCAAATCTTTCTTCTTCATTAATGTGAATAATACCATTCACCCTGCCATGGTGATTCCCAGACACTTCCCCACCCAATTCATGTGCCCAGCTCAAGCCATGTCCAGAGTCTTTTCCACACAAGAGGTCTGCCTCAGCTCATGTTTCAGACTTTCCTAACATCTCTCAAAGTTTCCAAATTCCAAACAAGCAGTGGTTGACTTCGGCATGCCCTGTATCTCTTGCTAAGTGGTGCCAAACCTGGTACAAGTGGAGACTGGTCTCAGCTCATATTGTATTTCCCATCAGGTGACCTGCCATAAGAATAGGTGAACTCAATGGTGGCTCAAAAACAATGCTTCAACCGAAACGCCACAGCCCAGCACAAGGAGAGGTTGGCCTCAACTCCCAATGTGGTACCCACAAAAATGTCCCAAAATAGTCACTAGTGGCAGCCAGTCTTGGTTCATGGCATATCTTCTCCAAAGCACCTCCAAGTCCAGCGTAAGCAGCAGCCAACTGCAATCATGTTGTATTTCCCATCAGGTGACCCCAAGCTGTGCACAAATAGTGGCTAACCTTGACCTGCACCAGAGCCCCTGCTAAGAGCCTTCAAAACCAATACAACCAGTGGCTGGCTTCAGATCACCCCAGAGCACCACCTAACCATCTCTACCAATGCCATACATGAAGGGCAGAAGAGGCTGGCACTGGAGCCCTACTAAAGTGACTCTTCCTCTGTGGGGTCAGTCTCTGCACAACAGCTTGTCTGCTGCAGTCACAGCCAGTCCTCTCAGCCAGTCAGCCCTAGGGGGCAATCCTACACACTGACATGCCAACAGCATTCAAGGCTAAATTGGATTGAAGACCTATTTGAAGAAATAATGACTGGAAACTTCTCTAAATGGCAAAGGAAATAGACATATTAGACCAGAAAATGCAGAGTCCCAAACAAGATGAACCCAAAGAGGCCCACACCAAGACACATCATAATTAAAATTCCAAAGTGCAAAGACAAAGAGAGATTCTTAAAAATGGCAAAAGAAAAGCAGTTAGTGACATACCGGGGAGCTCAGATAAGACTGTCAGCTGGTTTCTCCACAGAAACTTTGTAGGCCAGAAGGGACTGGCAAGAAATATTCCAAGGGATGTAAAGCAAGGCCCTAAAACCAAGATATTCTACTCAGCAACGCCACCATTTAGAACCAAAGAGACAAAGAGCCTCCCAGACAAGAAGAAGGTAAAGGAGTTTCTTACCACCAAATCAGTATTAAAAGAGATGTTAAAGGAACTTTTCTAAGTGGAAGAGACAAAAATATGAATTAAAAAGTATAGGGAAGAAAAACGTGCCGACAAAGGTAAAGCACTTAGTAAAAACAGTGCATCAGCCAACCAGAAAGCTAGTGCATAAGTGAAACGGCAAAAGTAGGAAGACTGTGTAATTATGCACAACAATACATTGATGGGCTTGCACAAAAAATGAATATGTTGGAAATAATAAGCAAAACATAAGTGAGGGGGCTGAGATTAAACCTTGTGGAAGGAAGGGGAAGGGACTCGTCAGAGAACATGTATGAATGACCCATGGACATGGACAACGGTGTGGGGATGGACTGTGCGGGCAGGGAGTGGGCTGGGTGGAGGAGGGCGAAGGGGAAAGCTGGGACAACTGTAATAGAATAACCATAAAAAAGGTTTGTGTTGTATAACAACAACAATAAAAACATTTTGTAGTGATTTTTGAACTTAAGTACCATAAATTACCCCAAATTAATCTGTGATTCAGCATAATTCCAATAAAGTTCTCTGCAGGTTTTACTTATTGTAAAAGGTTGCAAGCTTATTCCAAAGTGTATGTGAAATTGCAAAGATCCTAGTATAGCCAAAATAATCTTAAACAAAATCAGCAAAAGTTGAAGCACTTATATTATTTCCAGACAGAATATTTAAGATAGCAACTTAAGATGGCATGATGTTTGCATACAGATAGAGCACTGGAACTGAACAGAGAGCCCAGAAATAGTCGCACAACTTTGACCAGAAAGAGACAATTGTTTTTTGACCAAGGCCACAAAGCACATCAGAAGGGAGAGTAAAGTATTTCCCCCCCCCCCCCATAAAATGGTGCTGGAACAATTGGCTATGTTTTCAAAGAAGGAAAACTCAACTGATACCTAGAAAACATAGGAGAAAATTTTGCGACTTTGGGAATAAGCAAAGACTTTTAAAGATGACCCAAATATATGTATATAAACAGGACCCATCATAAAAGAAAAAGTTGATAAAATTCATTTTATCAAAATAGAAAAATGTATGCTCATTAAAATACATTAATAAAATGAATAAGTGAGCCATTGACTGGGAGAAATATTCACAATACATATGTCTGACAAATTACATGTATTCAGAATATATAAACTCCTATAATTCGATAATAAAGACAAACAACACAATAAAATAGTCAGAATACTTAAACAATTACTTTACAAAGGAAGATGTATAAAAAGCCATTGAGAAAATAAAAATGTGCTTGGCATCATTAGTCATCAGGGAAGTGAAAATTAAAAACTAAATAAAATACCATTAGACACCAAGCAGAATGGCTAAAGACAAACAATGACAGATACTGGCAATGATGGGAGCAACTGGAATGTTCATATGTTACTGGCGTGAGCACGAAATTAAATTATCCAGCATCTTTGTTAATCAGCTGGGCAATTTTTTATAAAGATATGCATGCTGGTCATCAAGACTAGCAGCTAGTAAAACGAGTTGGATGTGGAACGAAGGATAGAGAGGGCGAACTGAATCTGCCAGGGACTTCCACACTCACCCACCACCAGGTCTGATCGTGGTGACCTTCTGAACATTTTGGCTTCTGTTTCCCTTCACCTTCCTAATCCCAAGCAAGTTTGTCTTTTGGCAGCTCTAACCTGGAACCATATAGTGAAGAAGATCTCAGGAAACAGATCTTAGCTTTAGCCATGTATCTGTCAAAACAAAGCTCTAATGTTTTGTAATGTCCTCACTTTAAAGACAAGGAAAAGAAAGTTCAAGCTGGTGAAACAGTTTGCCCCAGGTTGTTTATACTTAGTAAGTGCCGAGCTGCAATCCAAACTCGGCTGCATCTGTGCCAGACTCCGCTCCTTACCGCTAGTGTATGGTTATCTCCTCCGAGGGTAACACGATCTCCTTCCAGGGCTTTCTGTCCCAGTTCCACACTGCCACATTCAACCAGCTTTCTTGAGAGGTTTATGTACCTTGTAACCAAGCAACCTTATATGTGGCTGTAGTGAAGATTAAATGAGGCTCAAGGGAAAGTGTATTTAATAACATGCTGCCTGTGAGCTCTTGGTACATTGTAACTATTGATGTAATGCTGTCTTTGATGGGGATGAATGCTCTTCACCTTTAGCAGCTTAATAAAGAAAAAAGCATGCGACAGGGGTTCGAGACAAAAGTTTAGTTTTGCCACTTAATCTCTGCTCTGCTTATAACCTGTACATTTCGGTTTCTTTAAATCTCTAAATGACGATAATACTCTCTTCTTTGACCACTTCCCAGGATTTTTGTGAAGACCAAGTGAAAAAAATATACTTTATTTTTAAAACAAAGAGGTGGCATGATGTGGTGGCATGATGTGTTCTTGGCCAGTTAGACTTGAATTCCTGGATCTATTCTTCTTGTCTGCATAATTTTAGGAATAACCTAACTTTTGCTTTTCTTTTAGAAACCATTGCTTATCTCAGAGTTTCATTTTTAAAAATTGTTTTATATTCTGATAAAGAGTAAGGACTGAATCTCTCTTTGCTTCCTCCTTTTCCTGCTTCCCTCCTAGAGAGCTCTACATATGAACTCGTAAGTGACGTGTGTTTTATAACACCCCAGGAACTTCTGAGCAGCTTCTTAAGTATGCTTTTGTACTTGAATCTCTGGACCCCTCAAGACAAAGTCAATTTAGGCTTCGAATAGCAAGGACTCCTATAGTCATATCCATGTGTGATGATATTAAATGCAGGTTGTGCTAATCACAGCATATACACCCATGAGCATGAAAATTAGCTTGGTCATGACCGAAACTCCCAGCAGCTCCCAGGCCTCCTGAAAGAAGTGGATTACCAAACCTCCAAAGATAAAGAGGAGTCAGGTGTTAATTGCCTCAAAAGACCACCTGAGACTAATCAAGTATTTTTCTGATTAGCAGAAAGTACTATAGGTCTAATCTGTTAAACTGTTGATCAGGGAGAATAAAAACTGTGGGAGGGAAAAAGGCCCTTCCTTGGCTGGTCCTAGGGCCATTCGGAGGCCTGCCGCCACCCAGGCCCTCTTTGTCTGGATGACCTGGGTTCCCAGGCACAGGGAAAAGCTAGGCGCAGTCACGTATGCCTTTTAGAATCACATGTGTTGCAGGGGCTGGTCCATCAGGAACTCTGAAGCCTTTCGGGGAAGCTTTAAATCAGGGGTATCCAACCTTTTGGTGACTCTGGGCCATACTGGAAGAAGAAGAGTTGTCTTGGACCACACATTAAATACACACAGTAACAAAAACTAATGAGCAAAAAAAAAAGAGGTTTTAAGTAAATGTACGATTTTGTGTTGGGCCGCACTCATAGCCGTCTTGGGCCGCCTGTGGTCCATGGGCCATGGTTTGGACACCCCTGCATATGGAGAGTAATCTATTAATTGGCTGTGTGCTGTGCAGGTGCTCGGCTTAGGGAGTGAAGGACCACGCTGACTATCTCTCATCTGTTGCATTGATTTTTCCTGTATTCCAGTCCCTGAGAAGTTAATAAAAATTTCTATCTTTCAGCACCTTCTTTGCTCTGCTTTATGATGGTGAGACTTTGAGTGTGCGAACCACAGTTTTGCAGGCGTGAGAAGAATAGACCTGCTCACGGCGCAGGAACAGCTGAATCCAGTTTGCAGTCTTTTCAACTGCCAGCAGCAGCCGCGCTGAGCCCTCCTAGCCGCAGCAGCCACCTGGCCTTGCGTCCTCAGCGGCCTGGGACCCAGCACGCACTGCGTAATACTTGTCCTCGAGTATTCTGAATTTCTGCTCCACGTAGCGCCCCCTTCAGGCTTTTTAGTCCGAGTTCTCGCCTTTGCTCCCCAATCCTATCAGATTAGCTGCTTCTTGCAGTTATTATCCTAGAATTATTTTTTTCTCCCTTCACTTGCCTAGTGAGCTGTATATCCTGTTAACCATTGCTTATAGTGTTTTTCCATTAAAATTGCTAGTGTGATTTCTGTCTCCTCTCACATCTAAAGATATTGTTACCCAAAAACAGACGATCTGAGACAAAGTGGTGGGTTGGTTTGGAAATGTCCTTGTGTTCGAATGTGGAGTTGAGCCCCTTGCGGGTGGGAAAGAGAGATGCTAGTGGCACGCAGTGGCATCACAGGAAGTCAGACCGTCACTGGCACTGCACATGATGACGTGCCTACTGAATATTCCTGCCTCCTGAGGGGCCCTAAATAATGGACTCTGTCTTCTGGGTCTCTGAAATAGAATGTTTTATCTGCCTATGACTCACCTTGGCTCTCAGGATAAAGTCCAAACTTTGTTCACTGACTTTTATCTAGTCCCTTTCCAGCGCGGTCTCCTGTACGTCTTCCCCTGGCTTACAAACCTCCAGCCATACAAACCTCCCTATCCTAGTGGGAGGAAACTCTACCCCTGCTAAGGGCCTAGTGCTCTCTTCAGCTGGAACAAACTTGACCCTGACCTTTACGTGGCTGGCTTCATTATTCAGCATCTAGCTCTAATGCCACTTTACTGGGAAGTCCTACCCTAACCAGTCAGCTACTGTGCGTATCTTGGAAAGGTAGCCAGCACCTTGATATTTGAATATCGCTCAGATTAACTGAGAAAAATATAAAAATGATCATCATATTTCAAGTGGATTACAGTCAACGGAACATATAATTGTATATCATTGTTTAAATAATGAAACTCAGCTACTTAGTTTCAGAAAAGTGTTCTTTTACTTTGTGTATCTCTTTCTTTGCAATCAGAAGTCTACTTTGGGGGAGCAGGTGACCAATAAATAGCATTTATGAAACCAACAATGCTCATTAGATCTTTATCAACGTAATATGTCTATAAACTTTTGCCCTGGTCATTCTTCCAAAACAGAATTGTACCAATAGGAATGCTTGTTGCACATATAAATGTGTAGGATCAGCATGGGTTAAATTTCTATAAGATTTGTGCAATTTCAAAAGTAAGTTGAAAATTTAGAAGCAATAAATAACATAAGGAAGAATGGAAAAATTAGGCCAAATTGAAAGGAGACTTTAAAATGGTAAATTGTTACCCCAAAGTACTTAGAATTAGCTACCCATTTTATAACAGGACCGTTTTGAAAAATAGATGAATTTGGGGATGTTCCTTTAATATTAATATGAGAAGAAATTTGGGCACTATTGGATTAGAATTAACAAGAAAGTTTAAGGAAATTTGAGTTAGGATGGGTCCTTGTGTCTCAGTCCCTGCAGCTCCCGACACCCTCTGGGAGCCCCCAGCACTCCCCAGAGGTCCCTGGCAGCCCCTGTAGATGTTCGTCATGCACCTAGGTGATATCACAGTGCTCGAAAGAACTGAAAAGCCTGCAATTGAGACAGCTGGGGAAAGCTGAGAGTATTAAAACCAGAGAGAAACAAGAAAGGTTGGTAATTAAAAGAGGAAAACACAGATTTCTTGGCAGGTGTTAGTTAGATGATCCATGGAAGGAGATCCTCTGCTCAGTCACTAAGCTCAACTGCTCAGCCAGCCAGCCTCTAGTCTGCCAAAAAGCCAAAACAGAATTCAGGGTGAGAAATACATTTTCCTCAGTCCCGGGAGGCTTGTAGGGCATAAGGCTGTGGTGCGCTTTTCCTACAAACCTGAAGAGTCTGCTCAGCATGCCTCAGAGACGAGTTCCATAAACACAGACGGGACACTTCCCTGACTGCGGTGTGGTTTGTTGACATGGGCAGTGCGGGTCATTCCAGTGACGGTGAGGTACTGCCAGTGCCAGCCTGGCCGTCCACCGGCCACTCCCACCACCTACACGTACGCATTTGCTCTGCTCTACAGTTAAATTATGTGAAAACAGCGAGATGCCCTCCATGTTGTCCACTTTGCTTGGAAACCTGCCCACAAGCCAGTTCTTTCTTCACACTAAGATGGAACAGATTTAGGCCATGGCCTTCCTTCCAGATGGTCTGACTGAAGTAGATTAGGATTGGATTTAAAAGTCTACTTCTGAGAGAACCTAGCCCCACACAAAAACAGAAGAAAACATACTGTTTATGAACTAAGGGAGATTTATATCTCTATTAAGCTAATTTCTTGCTTATAATATTCAGTCCTAGTTAACATGGAAAACACGTTTTCAAAAGAGAAAACTTCCATGGGAAAGGCCAGAGGAAAGACGAGAATAAGAAAGAAGTTGGTGGTCTCCATTAGACAATCTCTGAGCCACACAGTTTCTCTTTGGTCTGAGGAGCCAGTGCCCAAGTATCTTCTAAGTGACTAGAGACTGAAGAATTACAGACAAGTAAGCCGTCCAAACTTCTTTGTGAAATTGGAGGATGGATCCTCTTATTTATATGAAGAGTGTCAGATCAGATATTTTATCTCATGACCCAAACAACAGAACATGTTGTTTCGATTATTTCTTAGTGGGTTTTGTCAGATGGTTTGAAAATAGCCCAGCTTGTTCTCAAAAGATTTAAGATAGTTAAAACAATGCACAAATCTTAGTAGATTCAGGAACTTTAACTAGAGAAGAAAACTGAAGCAGAAGGAAACGGAGGGTAAAGAATTAAGGTGGGATCAAAGCCCAGTTTGATACAGCGATGGTTGCTTCTCAACTTGCATGGGGTGGAGAGCAAAGTTGCCTTCAAGCTTTCTCGCAGCCAGTCGGTGCAGAGAAACGTTATTGTCTGCATGGTTCAGAGGGGCCAAAATGTGGCAAATGAACCAGTGACTTTAGAAAATCGGCTTTTGCATATTACCAAAAGAACACATTTCCTCCCCTGTATTTCTAAAGAAACAATACCCTGTAACAGAATGAATAAAGTCTTTATTTTAAGTGTAGAATCAGTTTCAAATACCTGTTTCAGCTACCGCCTCTCAGTGCAGGCCAGCAGCCATCATTCTAATTATAAACACATTAAACCGCTTATGATCTACCAGAGAGAATGTGAGGTTGAGTGGTATGATGCAGCACCAGACGAGATTCCGAGGACCTCGCTCAGAACAGAGGGAGAGGACACATAATTTAGATCAGCGGTCCGTGCCCTGAGTG
>PVJI01022318.1:0-25488 GCA_004026765.1 Micronycteris hirsuta | reverse complement strand
TAAACTGGGACGCTAAATTCCAGCACTGCCATCCTCTCTGGGCCCTTGTGAGAATCAAGTGCAACAGTCAAAAGAGAACATGCTTTGAAAGGTGTCTGATGCTCTACTAAAGTAGTAATAATACTAATGTCATTGTTCTTTAAAGGTTTTATGGACACCCCACAGGCCTAACCTCTTGTCCAAGTGACTGAAATTCTCTATCTCTGGGCCTCAATTTTGTCATCTCTATAATGGGCCCATTCCCATCTAATGTTGGGTGATTCCTGACCCTGCAGGTTTGGAAAGCTTCCTCCTTGTTCTAGCAGGAGCTGCCCCATCTCCTCCCCTCCGCAGTCCACTGGAGGCCCCTCAGGATTATTCAGTGTTGCTTCCACTGGCCCTCCTTTTCTCTGCTCATTAAGGTGCCAACAGAATTATTTAAGTAAATCAAAAGTTTTTAATATCCTGTGACACAAACACAGATATTTTTAAAAGGATACAGGACAATCCTAAGGAACTAGGATTGCCTATTTGGAAAGTCAACTGTGTCTTTAAAGTATTTTTCTTCTAACTACAAAGAATTATAAAACATTTGAAAAATAGAAGGAAAAAAATACCTTCAGAAATCCCAACCTTCAAATGTAACTCCTACTGTGGCTACTATGGTTGGAATTTTCCTGTAGTTGTAAACATGTAGATATAGTATGCATTCAGATGTATATCTGTTCTTTTTTTTTTTAAAAGATTTATTTATTTATTTATTTTTAGAGAGAGGAGAAGGGAGGGAGAAAGAGCAATGTATGGTTGCTTCTCACATGGCCCTCACTGGGGACGTGGCCTGCAACCCAGGTATGTGCCCTGACTGGGAATCGAACCGGGACCCTCTGGTTCCCAACCCGCGCTCAATCCATTGAGCTATGTTCTTTTTTATTTAAGTGGTTTTCCATATTGCTAAAGTCTCTGTATCTTCAAATGGTAGTAACTATCCCATCAATTGCTTGTGCCTAATTAGCTTCATATTTCCCCATTGTTGGACATTAAATTTAATTTCATTTTTTCTGTTACAAAAATGTGATGCAAAGCTTTCCTATGTATAATATAGAAAACAGTTTGTTAGAAGAGCGTTAGTTAAGACAAATCAGAAAAAAAAAAAAAATACAACTGACCAGAAGACATTTGAAGGGAAAATTTTCAATTTCATTAATAAATAAATTAAAATCACAATAACCATGAAATATCATTTGTTTAACTTATCAAATTAACAGTGTTTCAGATGATGAAACTTTTTGATCCTGGTTCCCTGAATTACTACATGGAGCAGAATCCCCTGCTGGCATGCACTGGCCATTTAGCACGAGTGAGACATTAACCTTTGCTTTGTTATACCTCTGAGATTTGGGGGTTTATTTGTGTCTACAGCATAATGTAGCCTATGCTGACTAATAGGGTCCCTAACTGCAGAAACAACATCTGCCATCTATTGAATGCCTACTGTGTCCACATACTTTATTTGCTTTATCCCATTTAATCCTAAGAGACAACCCTGTGAGAGAGCTATTAGTATGTCCATTTTCCATACAAGAAGCAGAAGTTCAGAGAGTCTTGCTTTGTCTCACACAGCTAATAATTTGAAAAATCAGGATTTATCCTTAGGTCTGTCTGACTTCGTGTATTCTGCAAGATGAAAATTGAAGGCTAAGGAGACCAAACAAAGGGGAAGTCCTCAGTTTAACACGAGAAGGAACATCCAGGCCCAAGAGCCCAAGTTAGAATGCTGATATAATAGGGAGACAAAAATGCCACTTTAAATTTGATTTTGCATTTGTAGTCTCATCACTGCTTTTGCTTCCACCAGCAAGAAGACTCCCTAATGTAAGCTGTTTGCTGTTTCACAAATATTTCAGCCCAGAAACAAGGTCAAAGTCATAAAACATTAGAATGAAAAGAGACCTCCTCTGAGATGCCCTCATTTTAGGGTTGAGGAGGGTGAAGCCCAGAGGCAGGAAGTCCCTGATTTCAGGTCACATAGTATGTTCCTGGCAGCCCTCTCAGTGGTTCCTCTAATACTTTACCCAGGTATTTGCAGAAGTCTGCAGAGAAAATGAGCATCTGGTTTGCCTTTCTTCTATAAGATACTAAATGCTTCCTGAAGGCAGGAGTAGCATTCACTCATCCTGTCCTTTCATGTAAATGTTTGCCAAACACTAAGCGTTTTCACATCAGTAATCTCCTCAGACTTTCACAGAAACCCTCTGGGTGAGCAGCAGAACAGGTCTTGTCCCATGGGACAGAGGACAGAAGGTTCTCAGTGAGGTAGTCTGTCCAAGGTCACACAGCTCATGTGCAGCTGTAACCCAGATTTCCATACTTGCAGACGAATGTGTCACCCTTATGTATCCAGGAGACACCCTCAAGCTTGCATTCTAGCTCAGCCCAGTGATTCAGGGCATGGCTGTGTACTCACAATTTAGCTATTTCATTGTTCTGTGACTCAGTTTCTTCATCTGTAAAATTGGGAGGATAATAGTATCTGGCTGAAGAAGAATTAAGTGAACTAATACACAGAAAGCTCCTAAAACAGTTCTTGGGACACAGTTAGTGCTTAGTTGATATCACCCAGTCCTCTACTGAGACACCTGGCATCAGTGGACACAATAGTTTGGCAGTTCTCAAGGGACCCCATGGTTCATGATGGTAACAATTTGTTGTTTTGCTGAGACAGGCGTTAACTGCAGAATGATATTATGATGATAATTTTAAAACACACACGCACACTTCTTTGTGAAAAATGGCCACTAAGAGTGAAAAGAGGTAAAATTCAGGTACTTGGAGGCGAGATAGATGAGAAGCACTAGAATGACTGTGTGATAGGGAGAAATCCAGGAGCCTTTCTGGTGTGGTGTGGGGAGCCTTTGGGACATCATTATGGATGTGAGTAGAAGGGTGTCATCCAGATGGCATTTAGCCAGGGGCCCAGGAACACCCACTGCCCTGCAGGTCCCAAGAGGAAATGTAAGTACCCAGAGGACACTGAGCACTTACATTCCTGGACCCCAAGTGAGCATGACCAAACTGGACCCGAAGGTCCCCTTCCCTGGTCCACACCTGGGCCTCAACTCTTACTGCTCCAATAATGAGAAGAGCACTGGCCATCACACGCTGCCCCAAGGCCATGCCACCCAGGCTGCTTGCCTTAGGCTTCCGGCATTCAGGGCAGTGGGCTAGCCACATGGAAGGAAGGGCTGGTCTTGAAGTTTGTTGGTTTGGTTCTGGATTTCCAAGCACAGGTGCAAACAGATGTGCAGCATACGTGTGTGCACTGGGATAATATGGACCATACCTCAGTCTAGGGTCTTTATGAGGCGTTTATATGAAGGACACTTGTTTTTCTAGAGGTGAGAGAGAGTGGCTTGTTGTTAAGGCTGATACAGTGCTCAGAGAATCTGAGACTGGAGGCAAACAGACCTATGCTCAAGCCCCAACTTTGTCACTTCCTAGTTGTGTGCATTTAGACAAGTGTCTTCATCTCTCCTTGCCTGTTTTTTTTTTTCCAGCTCTTAGGAACGATAATCCCTACCCTGCTTATTGTCAGGATTAGAGATGACACAGGCTCTTGCTAAATGGTGGTTGTCACATCGGGGCTCCTACTCAGTGCCAGACTCGAAGCTGGAAGCCCACCCACCTTTCATCTCAACGGTTCTGCAAATTCCACAATTTTTGCCTTGCTTGTAAACCAACTATATTTACTTAAGAATTTTCTAAGTTGACTTACTTTTTAATTTAAGCCTCAACCTGAGCGATACTAGCCATGAAATTATGGGTTTGATGTGCTTTTTTTCTGATATATGCACAACCATTAAAACAACAGATTTTCTTGTTGAGACAAAAAAAGAAGAATCACTCTGCTTACCAACACTTCTATGCACACCACACTTTGGGATGCCCTGCCCCTAAAACTGTCAAGATATCCTGCCAGAGGAGAACCATCCCCTTCAACAGACAAAGGCAGAGGTTTCCCGAGCAACAACACGCATGCAGTCAGCACCTTTGAGAGGTCAGTTTGACATTCCTTTAAGACATTTCCTCTTTAAGAGAAATCTTTCAGACTCTGAATCCTGTTCGTGCCTGTAACCAAAAACAGCAAAACGCTGTAGCTTTCTGCAAGGTTGTTTTTCTTTTGAAAAGATTCATATTCTTCTCAGTCCCTTGTTAATCAAACCCATATCTCCAACTTGAGAAGAAACGCAAACACCTTTGAATGGGGCTGCCTGGACGGTGCTGGTCTTCAAAACCATTTTGTCTTTCCAGCTGGGACGATATTTAGACATTTCTGTCATGGGGTCCCTTGGCACCACGCCCATACTAATCCCCACCCCCACTCTGAAATTTTCTCGCTCCTGGGTTGGCTAGAAATTTCTTCCACCTCCATGTAGTGGGTGGAAATGACCTAGTGTGGTCCTACCGGAGCTCAGGAATCTATGTGCAGTTGTTGGAAACAAGCAGCTTTCTGATGTCGGAGTCATTGTGTTAAATTAAGGGGGATCTAAAGACCCTAATCTTGGGGCACTGCTGTTTGCCTTTGCAGTGCCCTGGCACCTTTGAAAGCCCGAGTTCGACTGTGTTGCTGGATTCTCTAGGACCCTCTGGGTTGCCAGGGACAGAAACCACCTCAACCAAGGAACGCCTGTAAGGAGACAGAGCCATCCCAAGGAAATCAAGGCAGGACAGCAGAGAAGCCTCAAATAGAGCTGGAACCAGAGGTCAAAACGCAGCAGCACACCCCCACTTCCACCCGACCCCCATAGTCATCTCCCCCTACCCCTGCAAGCCCTCTCTCACCCAGTTACTTCCTGTGTGTCTGATTCATTCTCTGTTCCTAGCAGACTGTCTGTCCCCGCTTCCAGCATCCTTGGAACAGAAAGTGGCCATCCACAGCTTCAGTTTTATGCCACCTAGAGAGAGACTGAAATGCCATCTGTATTACTCTGGTCCCACACTCCCAACAAAGGGACTATATGCTCTGGCCCCTCCAGTCTATTCTCTGCCCTACAGCCAGAGAGATCTTTTTAAAATGCAAATCTTACGATATTCTTTCTCCACCTTAGAACTCTTCAGCAGCCCCTCACACGCTTAGGACTGGGCAAAACTCTTCACAAGGTTCTGCATGGGTTGGCTGCTCCTGGAGCATCTTCCCTACCCCCCAACCTCCTTGACTAGGTCATGGCTCCCTATTAGACCCTCAAAACATTTGTCACAGATGAAAGTTTACATTGGTCTTTATTGTGATTTTTAAAAATTTTTAACCTAAAAGCAAAAGGTCTTTCAAAGTGAGAGACAACAAGCATTTATTTGAGACCAATAAAAATAGCTATTCAGGAAGCATGGATTCAGGCAGAAGCCCAAATAGTGTTCTAATTAGGGAACAAAGGCCAGGGGTATTTATGAGATGGGAGGGGAGCAGTTACCTCAATAGGCAGAAGGCATTTCTACTGGTAGAGATAATGTAACATAGGGATATTAATTCTAAACATAGTTTTGAATTTTTAGTCTGGTTTTCATCAGTCCAGTAGTCTTAATATCTGCTTTCTTGTTGTCTTTGCAGACTTCTTTGGGGCACACCCAAGGAAATCAAGTTGCTTTAGTCCCAGTCCAAATGTTATTTTGCCCTGTTTTTAATATTCCAAGGGTTTGAGGCATAAGGTACTCCTCTGGCATGGCAGCTCCGGCTCTATTTTAAAGTGGCTTCATTTATTTTATTTATCTGATCTTGTCTACGACCATTCAATGCCTCACTCAATCAGGATGGGGAAATGTCTGTGTAATCTGCTAGTGCATAGTAGGTACTCCTCAGTAACAGCAGCATTAATACTTGAGCCTTTAATTAAGTTACCTCTCAGAGCCTTTCTGAGCACCTGTGCTCTAAACACACATCATACGTTTGAGATGCTGCCCTTTTGGAAACTGTGTATGATACTGTCATAGGGAATTATATTCCAGATCATAAGTAGCCATTCAGCTTCAAACCATGGTCCATGGACCCGCAGCATTGGCATCCCCTGGGGGCTTGTTAAAAACGCAGAATCTCAGATCTGACCCCACGTGGAATCTGTCTGTTAACAAGCGACTCATGTGCGTGTTAAAGGTGCAGAAGCACTGGGTTAGCAACCCATTTGTGTGCCTATAGTATCTCTTGATCTCTCTCCATGTATACCCATTTCTTTAGTGTTGGACTTCTCTTCTAGACGGAGATTCCCGAAGGCGGGGATGTGGCTACTTTGCGGACTCATTAACCTTGGTGCCTGGTATATGGCCTGGCATTGACAGGCAAAGATTTGCCTTTTCCTGTAAAAGTATTCCCCAGGAAAGGGGAGTATAAAATCTTTCCTATTATAAGAAGCTCTATAAATTACTTTATTTTGAACAAAGAGTGTTGCCTGCAAAAGGCACATTGGTCTGAAAATAACTTCAATGCTAGTTTGGATGTTTATAGTGGTCACTCAATGGATTCCATTTAAAAATAGATAGAGAAATGTAACCCAACTTAGTCATCATTTCTGGAAAGTATGACTTCACAGTTGTAATTGCTGGGTATCACTGTACATGTGCCTTTTGAAGATCATCTTTAAAAGTATTATTACATTATGTGGTTATGTTGGGTGGTCATGACATCTGTCCACAGAATTAATTTAGAGAAACAAAACAGCTCATCGAGGACTTCCCTCCCATCTGCACTCTTTCTAACACTACAGTGTGAGCTCTCAGGAAATGAGGAGGGAAGACTACATTTGGTGGGTCGTGACAGGAACATCCCCACTCTGCCTTTCACTAGCTAGTGATTACAGGAGAGTTTTTCAGCTCGATTTCTTCACCTGGAAAAGGGGGATGCTGCTCTTGGCTCTGCTTTTGTTTTGGATTCATTTATTCCACTATCTAGCTGAAGGCTTTGTTATCCAGCTTTCCACTGGGCCCTCATCTACCCCTCTTCACTTCCTATAGCCTCTGCCATCTGTAGCACAGGGGGACATGGAGACCCCAGGCCCTGCCTTCTGCAAGGCTGTGAGGTCCTAAGAGCTGCAGTTGGTTCTCTATGTCCTCACACTTTTTGTTTTTACACACCCCTCCACCTTGCATGCCCACCATGCTTGCTTGTTGCCCCTCCCCATAAGGTCCCACCCAGACAAACTTCCCTTCCCCACCCTCATTTTCCAAACCCCCATGCTCCAAATATTCTCTCCCTCTGATCTAAGTCACATTTTGTCAGGGATGTGCTGCCAGGATTTTATTTAATGAAAGAACCAGATGCTTAGAGCATATGGATGACTAAGAGACCCATCACATTATTATAATAATTGCTGCAGTGTATCAGACATTTGGTTTAGCCTCGCTCCTGGGTTGCACGTTAGGTGGTTGGTGGTGCCATTCTCCAGGATGGAGAAGAAGAGAGTAGGGACTTCCTATTAAAATGGCTGACTGACCTGATGAGGGAGACCTCCATCCTTGGGCCCACCCCTAACAGTTGTATGGCCCAAGGAAAGAAAGAGTACAAATGATCTGGGGGGCTACAGCATGGGTGTTGGGGGAAAGGTGGGAGCTGAGGTTGTTTGAAGCCAAATTGTAAGAGGTCTTTAATGTCAATGATGGAATCATTCATAGGACATTGGGAGCCAGTGAAGAGTTAAATAGAATGGCATTGTGATCTGATTGGAATCTTAGGAAAATCCTTCTAATAACAACATAGAGGAAGGATCAAAGAGGGCAAGACTAGAGGCAGGCAGACCAGTTAGGAGAGAGTCTTAATATTCCTGCCAAGAGACATTGGCCACCTGAATGAAGGCAGTGACATGAGAATGGAAGGAGTGGGTTGACGTGCAAGAAATTTCCAGGGCAGAAATGGATGGTGAGGAAATAGAATTACTGAGAATGCCTTTTGTGCTTTACAGGTGTAGGGCTCACAGGTGGGGAACCCAGTCATGGACATAGGTATTTCAGAAACAGGCTTGGGAATGCCAAGTTTGAGGTGTACCTCCACGAGGTGTTGTCCAGGAAGCGTTTGGATATGTGGGCATTGGCTTAGCAGATCTGGGCAGATTTTGGGTCACCAGATCAAAAGGTGAGGCAGGGACAGAAGGCCAAAGTTGCTGTCCACACCAGAGATAATGGTGGCCTGGCCCAGAAGTGGTGCTAGAATGACTTAGAAAAGTGGAATTGAGAAGCACTTAGGAGACAGAATGGACAACATTTAAAGATGGTTGGAATGTGGGAGGTGAGATAGAAGTAAAAATCAAAGTTGACTCCTAGTTTTCTAGCTTCCATAACATCTAAGAGGAAGATAATGCAATCCCTGGGACAAGAAGTCATCTAGGGGGAAAGATGATGACTTTATTTGTATTCTCCCCAAAGCAGACCGAGCCAGAGTCTGAAGGGTTTATTAAGGAGGTGATCCCAAGTGGGAATGGGAAGGGAGCCAAGGAAAGGAGTAAAACTAATGAAAGGTAAGTTAATGCACAGATTACTCCTGCTGGCAAGGCGCCTCAGCCCTCCCGGGGACTCACTGAGACACTGGGCCTTGTCTGAGCATGGTCTCAAGAGGCTGGTTGAGCCTTGCTCCTGGGGGGTTAACCCTCCAGCACTTCTAGCCTGCCCTGCATGGCAGGTAGAGAGAGAACATTTTCAGGGGGAGAGACCCCATCAGAGCAACCAACTCTTTGGGAGTAGACCAAGCCATTATGGGCCAGACACCAAAGGTGATGAGACAGCTCTGATAAGCTGAATCCCAGTCATCTGAAACTTCCATCTGGAGATGTCCCCAAATAGAAGGCGATGACACTGTAGTAGCCTGAAAGGGTCCTGGGCTCTGTGTCCTGGAAGAGTGGGTCTCTTCGTGTTTGTTTAGGGCCCTCCAGTATCCATGGTCTGGTTGGACCTGGCAGGTGGAGCCATCTCCAGATCCTGGAAGTGGCTGCAGAGCCAATACTTTAGGGCTCAGTTCTATAGTCATCGACTATTTCTACACCTCTGCCCTCCCTTCTGTTATATTGAGAGCATCACTTGTCAAGTGTTCCAAGAAATGGGACTCATTAAGCAAAGGAGAAGCTGGGGACCTGGGAGAAAATAGGCCCATCTAAGAACAAACCACAGACTGAAAAACAAGAGGGTGAGTGGTGAGTGGCGGTGGGGAGCACCACTTTCATCACATTAGCAATGCTAAGTGAGTTCCCAGCAGTCTGAGGCTTGTGCAGAGAGGAGCTTGAGTGGAATGAGCAATGGTGGGTGTGTCCCTGGTCCCTGCTGCAGGCACCGAATGGATTTGTGTTTCTACTTCTCTGCATTTACAAGGGGATAATATGCCTAGCCCAGCACTCTCCAACAGAAGTGTATACAAGCCACAAATGTCATTGTAAATATCCTAGTAGCCACGTTTTAAAAAGTAAAAAGAAGCAAGTATAGTTAATTTCAATAATATACTTTATCTCACTAGATATTTCCAAGGTATTATCATTTCAACAAGTAGTCAAAAGAAAACATTATGAATAAAATACTTTACCTTGGGGGGAAGGAACTGAGTCTTCAAATTCTAGTGTGCGTTTTACTCACAGAGCATATCTTGGTTCTGACCCACCACACTCAAGAGCTCACTAGTCACATGTAGTCGGCGGCCACGTATTAGGTGGTGCAAGCCCAGCCTGTCTACTGGGAGAGAACTATGGGGAGAAGCCTATTCAGCCCCCATCCATCTCTCCTGGTGCATCTCTTTATTATAGGGTCCAATCCTCATAAGATAACTGCAATAACTGAACATTTACACTGTGGTAAGTACTTTATAGACAGGATCTTATTTGAGCCTCGCACCTACCCTATGAGGTATGTATTACTATCCCTATTTTATAGATGAAATACTACAGGCACTAGAAGGTTAAGCAACTAGCCTATAGTCATGCTCCCTATTTGTGGTGACTCCAGGATTTGAATGTAAATCTCTGACTCAGACGTATTGTGTGTACCCATGAAGCATATTGCCAGTCCTAAGAGACACTTGCTCTCGTTCAACTCAGGTCCTTTGCACATGCTGTTCCCTCTGCTTGCATTTTTTCCTTGCATGGATAACTCCCAGTCCTCCAGGTAATCGTTTGGACTATACCACCTCTGGGAAGACTTCTTGAACATCTTCTCCTTGTCTTGGGCAGGGTGAGCAGAGTAAGGCATCTCCGCAGCATCCCTGCTCCCCTGACAGAGCACTCATCACACCGTGTTGTAATTGCCTGTCTGCCTCTCCTCCTACGTAGAGAACTGTGTCTGTCTGCCCCAACACATAGCACGGAACCCGGCACATGATAGGGGCCCAGGCGTATTTGTCACTTGCTGTTATAGACCTAAGACAGGGTGTGGCCAAAGAGATGCACAGTTGACCACCACTGTTAGTCCCATTTCAGATGTTCCCCAGGTAAGGAACCTGAGAAATAGTCATTTTGGTTGATAGGCGTAATAGTCACAATTGGCAGCCATTCCCTGGCCAACAGAACCCTCATTTTGTTTGGGTAAGCACCCCTCAGGAAGGGTGACCTGTGCTTAGCTCAGCCAATCCCAGGTAATTTAACCCTATTGCTGGTGACTCATTCAATAGTGAGCATGGGACATGAGGGAGGTTGGTGGGGCTGAGATCCAGGTGTTTCTAGAAAAGGTCTCCTGGATATTAAGAAAGAAACATATGCTGTGTTCAGGTGTGACCTCTGGGCCTGTGGCAGCCATCTTTTAAACAGGAGGTAATCTGATTTGAGGACATTCCTGATGGACATTGAGGATAGTAGAACCAAACTGTGGAAAGTACTGGAGTTTTTTGTTTTTTTTTTTAAGATTTTATTTATTTATTTTCAGAGAGAGGAGAAGGGAGGGAGAAAGAGCAATGTATGGTTGCCTCTCACATGGCCCCCACCAGGGACCTGGCCCACAACCCAGTCATGTTCCCCAACTGGGAATCGAACCAGGACCCTCTGGTTCCCAGCCCGCGCTCAATCCACTGAGCCACACCAGCCAGGGAGAAAGTACTGGAGTTCTTGATGACATCCTTGAGGTGCCCCAACTTGAGATTTATTGTTAAAAGGAGAATACATTTTTGATTACTTAAAACAAGTGAATCAGGTCCCTGGCTGTTGTTGTTCAGTGGATTGATCGCTAGCCTGCAAACCAAAGGGTTTCCAGTTCAATTCCCAGTCAGGGCACATGCCTGAGTTATGAGCCAGGTCAGGTCCCCAGTAGGGGGCGTGAGAGAGGCAACCACACATAGATGTTTCTCTCCCTCTCTTTCTCCCTCCTTTTCCCTCTAAAATAAGTAAATAAAATCTTAAAAACAAACAAACAGGCGAATTGGGTTTTCTGTGAGTTTTAGCCTAAATCATCCCAACAATTACACTGTGACTTGGAGAGGTAGTATAGTCTGAGGCCAAGTGGAAAACAGAGAAGGACATGGGCTTCAGCTCCAGCATCAGTGGGCCTGGAATGTCCTTTGTGCACAGCGTGGGTACCACTTCTCCGCAAAGCCTTCCTAGAGGCCCCACCAGGAAGTCATCCCTCCCTCCTCTGGATTCCTCTACGTGTGCGTTTCGATGCCTATGCATGCATCTTCTCTTCCTGCTGCTTCTGAGATCTCCGAGAGTAGGGCCTAGGTGTTGGTCATTTCTATACCCACATGGCTGTACCTTGCACACAGTAGGTGTAGGTGCTTGAAAAACAACTGGAGAATGAGTCAAAGGATGAGTAATTTTATATTAAAAATATATATTAATATCACTACTTCTTATTCATAATAGAGAAGGTAATGTGTTTCCCCTAAGCATTCTACCTGGCTGACAGGTGAGTAAATCATTTCCCTGGGGCTCAGCTTCTTCATTGGTGAAATGGAAAGATTGGACTAGATCTCCAGTTCAGAAAAAACTCCATGACTTAGTAACATTTTATGCCAAGGGCTACTATGTGCAGGGTTGTGCAATACTACAGGAAATAATTATACATATTTCCTTCCATCGAGATGCTCAGGGCTTAGGGTGGAGGTTCTTTACCTTTAAGAAGGAAAAGACCTCTTTGATGGCCCCTCCCAAGAAAGGTGTTCCTGCCCTCAAATGCTGTGTCCAGTTTTAGGGAGTCCATCAGTGGGTTCAGCTGGACAAAGGCATCCAGAGGCCCCCTTCCTGCCTTCCAGCCCTGTCTGAGCTGGAGCTAGGGGAAACGGAAGAAGATACCGTCTTTCTCAGAGAAGCCTTCCATGCAGAAGGGGAGGCAGGTGTGCACATAAACCAGTCACCTCCAGGTTGAGGGGTACTGACAGAGGCAAGCCCTGGTGACAGCTGGAAAGGGACTCGTGTTGCCTGGGAATGCAAGAGAAGGCCCTACTGCCTGCATGTGAGTACACCGGGTGCTGAGAGGAAGGTCTCATGTAGGCAGAGAGAGCACCCTGAGGTGTGCCAAGGCACTAATTATTATAGAATGGGGAGTAAGTGTGCAGTTAGAACAAATCAGGAGCCGAGCCTGGGGCAGTAAGCTGGGAGAAGGAAGGGAAAGAGAAAGGCTTGTGGAGGGGAGCCAAGAGGAGGTAGCCGAGTACAAGATACTGTGGGGTCCACCATAAAAGTGGGGATCAGGGCTGGAGGTCTCCACAGAAGTCCCTATGGACCTAACGGCACACGTGGGCTTCCCTGTCGATTTTCCCAGTTGAAGAACCGGCACAAGCTCAGACTCTGTGAGGAAAGGGCCACTTGTAAATTTAAGGTGACTCCAAGGCTGTCACTGCACCCAGGAGGGGGAACTGCCAGGCAGAAAGCTCCTGCTCCCCTCCCCTGGCTTTGTCAAGTGCCTGCTGAGCTGCCCACAGAAAGCATGTCTAGCTTGGGAAAAAAAATACCCCCCAAAAGCAGAGACCTTTCCCCTTTGTGTGTCCCCACAATGGCTTTTAACTCAGGCTCTTGAACCCAGCCCTCGGAGGCTGTTGCTAATATTTCAGTTAGTTAAAGGAAATGGTTTGCCTGCCACCCAGGCCTGTGGAAGCCTTGGTTTTTGCTGGAATTGCCTTAGCACAGTGTCTCCACGTGGCTCCCCTCGCACTGGGCAGGCACGGCTGATAGAACAGGATGTCTTTGAGTAATTCACGGCTGGAAAGTGGATTCTTCTCTGGTAAATGTAGTTTTGTGGTGGATGAAATTATTTCATCACAGGAAAAATTAAAAGGAGCCTTTGGGAACCAATTAACTAGATAATTTCTAAAGTTCCTTCGAGCTTTCAGCATCCTGACCCTTTGTGGTGTCAGCCTCTGGGCTCCCCCCTTGCCCCGCCCCAGTCTCCCATTCCCTAGCCAAGCTGCTCTTTGGGCTAGCTATTCCCCTGATTTTGACTCCTCCTTAATCAAAAGGAGTGGGGGAATGGAGGGGTGGTCCATCGAGGACCTGCTGTGTGCCAGAAATTGTTTAATCATTTCACAAAACCATAGTGTGGGATAATGATTCCCATTGGACAGATGCATTCACTGAGGCTCAGCCAGATGTGCAGATCCATCCATTGAACAAACATGAATTGAAGAGCTCCTTTGTGATAAACCCTGAGCCTGGAGCTGGAGATACAACAGAGGACAAAATGGAAATGTTGCCTGCACTCATGGAACTGACTATCTAGTAGGAGAGAGAAGTAATTAAATAATCCCACAGATAAATGATGTTAGGAGACTTTAGTCTGGGCTAGGGAAGGCCTCCTGGAGGAGGTGATATTTGGGCTGAGATTGGAAGCATGAGTAGATATTAACCAGGGGCCAGGTGTGCCAAACAGAAGAGACAGCACGTGCAAAGCCCTTGAAACAGGAAGGAGCTTAGAACTTCCCAAGCACTCAGAGGTATGTGTCACCGGAGCACGGAGTGTGAGGTGATAGGAGATGTCGCTCACCAAATCACTGAAGGGGTCGGCAGGATCAGCTCCACACCACCTCCTGGACCTTGAGCTCATAGAGAAAGAGAACAAACTATATACCAGGCTCTATGCCAGGTTCTGTCATACCTGTTATCTCATCTGATCCCTGCAGTCACCCAATGGTAAATGTTTTCACCCTCCCATTTTACACATGAAAAAACTGAAGCTCAGAGAGGGCAGTAACTGCAGGTCACACCACCGGTCAGAGGCAGAATGAGGCTTCCCACCCACGCCTGACCCCAAAGCCCAGGCCCCCTCATCTCCTCATCTCAGGAGCCCTGATCCCTGATGCCCCAGCCACCATCCTGCTGCCTGGTGCCTTGACCCTCCTTTCCAGACACAAGATTCCCTGCAGGGAGAGCCCTGCCAAGCTCTCCTCAGTCCCACATTTTTTACTTCTGGCCTGTCTCTGTGGCATTCTTTCTTGAAATCCAAAAGAGAAACTTTGGGTATGGTAATTGTATTCCATTAAGCCTAATTAAGATGCAGCTTTGTACAGTTAATGAAGAAGGCAATTTGGAGGCAGTTTCCCCAGTGACATGGGACTCTCATTAGTGTCTGTCTTCTCAGTAGGTAGGTCTGGGGATATGGGAAATGTATGCCCTGCCCCCAACCCAGCTGCATCTGGCTGGTCTCCAGGGATCAATTCCCACCCCAGGTAGAACATACTGTGCAGAAACTACTCAGATCACATGACCCCTAATGTGGGGATCACCCAGTCTCAGGCTCCTGCCACCTTCCTCCCCTCCAGGTCGCTTACCTTCACCTTCAGGCTCTGCACCACCCTAGCCCCTGATGAGGGGCAGAGGGCCTAAAGCATTTCTCTGGAACCGGTCTGCCTGGGTTCAAACCCTGGCCCCACCACTCACCAACTGTGTATCTTTGGGCAAGTTTCTTAACCTCTCTGGGTCTCAGTTTATTCCTCTGTGAAATGGGATCCTAGTAGCATCACCCGATAACGTTGCAGTGAGGATGAAATGATAAAATGCATGTAAAGCACTTTGCAAGCACATGGCACATGAATGTTGGATGTTTTCTTTAGCTCTGCCAGTCTCCCACGTGGGTAAGAGTTCTGCCCCACAAACTCCAGGTTCATAGATTATTTTTGCTGCTGTCAGAGCTTGCTGCCTTAGAGTTGGACTTTCCCCGGGTCCTGGATGCCCTGACCCTGTGGCTGATCTGACTGGGAAGCTGGGCTATACCTAATAGCTGACCTTCTGCATGGATGGACACCTGTTAATTGGCTGTTTTCCCGTCTTTGGGTTCCAAAATTGGCCTGATGGCCTGGACTTCCTCTGGCATCTGCTCCTACTTCCTCTCACTTTCTCACTCTTCTTCCACTTTGACCATATTTACTGATAAATAAATTACTCAACCAACATTATTATTACTATAGCTAATATTGGTGAAGTGTTCACTATGTCAAGCTCTTCACCTATAATTGTTATTTCATTCTTATAACAGTCTATGACAAGATGCAGAAACTGAGACTTGGAGAGGTAGAACAACTTTTCCGGGGTCACACAGCTGGTACAAGGTGGAATTGGAATTCAAACCATGTCTGTCTTACCCCTAACCTCATTTGTAAACTCTCTAGTCACACGGCTCTACAATTCCCAAGTGCCTGCTGTGTGCCAGGCTCTGTGCCCAGCTCCTGGGGCACAGAGACCAAGTCTTTGCCCTGAAGGGGAACACAGACTTACAGGAAGGGTCAGCCAGGTGGGTGGAAGGGCTGCAGCGAAGAGAACCCAGGGAAATGGGGTATGTGAGACCGTGAGGAGGACCTTTGTCTTCCTAAGGACAAGTCAAGAAAGGAAGAGATCTCAGAGCAGGGAACACTTGGCCTGCGAGGTGAAGTATGGATGGAAGTCTCTGAGGGTTTGCAATGGGAAGGGCATTATTTAGCAGCTATGGTGGCATGAAGGTGTGAGATACCTGGGTATATTGAAGTTTAGGGGCAGGGGGCAGCAGTGGGAATGGGAGGCAGGAAAGTTAGGTAGAAGCCAGATCATGCTGATCCTCAAAGGCTAAGTCAGAATTTACTGGAGGTTTTTCAAGAATCAGACAGACCTGGACTGGTGTCTGAGCTTCTCCACTTACTTTCTGTGTGACATTGGACAAGACCCTTTACCTCTCTGAGCCTTGGTTTCTTCATCTATAAAATGGAGGAGAGATCATCAAAAGGCCTCTCTCTTAGGGTAGTTATGAGAAGGTGCACAAAAGCATAGCACCATCTCTACAGAGTGAACCCTTAACCAGGACCGAAAGCCCCCTCACTCAGGGGCAGAGGGAACCAACATGCCTCCCACTACGCGTCCAGTGGGTCTGTCTGCCCTGTGCCCTGACAACAGTCAGGAGAGGAAAGTGTGGGCCACAAAACTGACCCAATAGTCTTAGAAAAGTGGGGGGGGGGCTTTCTCACTCGGAAGTTTATCATTTAAAAGCAAGAGCAGGTAGTCTTTCGACACCGTGGTGAGCAGGATGAAGACTTGAGAACTTTGTCAAGTGTTCACACTCCCTTTACTATTTTGTCATATCTCTTTACTACCTGTTCTATTATTTCTTCAACACTTTTCCTTAAATCAGTTTTAAATTGACTCACTGTTTTCCCCAAAGATGACTGAATATTTTTATTAGAAAATTAGATACAGATCATGAACTTAAGATATTGCTCTTACAACTGCCCTTTTTTTTTCATTTGTGTGATATTGTTTATTCTTTGGAGATAGAATAAAGCAAGTTTTCAGTTATTCATCATTGTTTTATATATACCGTAGACTAAACTCAGGCAAATTCTCTTGTTTTCAAAAATATCCTATCCTGCTTTGCTTACTGCCTAGAAGTATATAAATAGAAAACAAAAACTAACACAAAGCAAATTTTCCAAATACAGTAAACTTCAAATATCTGTTATTTGGAATTATTTACATCAGTGTTCCCTTTTACACACTTCGTGATGGCAAGCCAAATGCGTGCAATCAAATGCATGCTATTTTTTTTTAAATTCTCAAGATTTAGATCATCTCTTTTTTGGATAACACTTCACAATTTACTTAAAAAAGACTATAATGTTAAGGAAGACAGTGACTGAATGAAGCACATTTCTTCAAGAGTTCTTTTTTCCTCAAATTTTTACTTAATTGTTTAAAAATGAAGTCTTAGGACCTAAAGCAATGTTACAGACTGAAATTAATTTATTAAATAGCCTGCCTCTTTTATAAAGTGATTAATGGGTAGCAGTAATGCTACCTATGTTTGTTTAAATCAACTGGGAGAAAACTATGGAAGATATTCTGAAAATAATGGCATGAAGTTACCTTTCCCTGGAGGTTTAGAAATTACCGCGTTCGCCAACACTGTCCATGGTGGCTTTGAGACTGAAATCTGCACATCATAATTGGGATCCTCAGGGGACTTAGAACAGAATGTGGCCACACCGTCCAGGCCTGTACTCCGGATGAAGCTGGCCTCATTCTGAAGTTCAAGGAGACACTGGTCAAGTGGGAAAACAGAAATTAATGTAAAACAAAATATAAATGTCAGTCTCAGATCTATGTAAGTTGTAGAAACTATCAAGATCTAACAAAAAATAATATACAAATCCAAAGTCTCTGAATAATGATTACAGAGCCAATAAATGAATTCTTATTCAAAGTCCTAAAAGCAATGTATCCACGTAGTGTGAGAGGAGGAGGCTGGAAAAAATGTCTTTAGAACAAGACTGTTGGCTGTGAACAATTGTGAGAATAATTCCAACACAAACAACTTTACTGTCTAAGCAACTATGTTTATAAGGCATGAGAGAAACAGAAATAAATCACTTTCAGACAACATACATCTTACATGTAAGTTTTAACCGACACAATTGCACAGAGGAAACTGAACAGAGTAGAAGGAATTCTGAGTAACTTGAACTCACCGCCCTCAATAATGTGTTGCTAACTACCTATGAACCTTGGGAAATTCATGTAACTCTCTGGGTTTCAATTTCCTCGTGGGAAAGTGAGAGCGTTGATTACCAAAGTGGCAGCCTAAGATGACGGGATGTTACTAGTGTTTCCACAGGAATAAACTGATTTAATTTTCCTTATGTCAATTTTTAGAAATTCTGCTTCTTAGCCCACTTCACCTGTGCAGCAGCACGACGAACAGCCATGGGCCTGTCTGTCAAGCAGGATCCAGCAGCTTTGTGAGCACCCCTGTGGCAAATGCAGCAGCTGCTCCAAGTCGTTTCAATATGTTTCACAGACTCAGCATAATCCCATATTGACCCCGAGAAGCTGAGCTCATCATAGCTTTAAGAATATTCCCCGTTGTATCAGTAAAGCTGATACCCAGTATTCTACCCAACTTCTTGTACACCACAGAAGCAAGTTCAGTGAGAAGGTAACTTGGAGAATCATCTTTGCTACGAATAAGATCATTACACTTATTGATTGTCTTATAGATGGAGAATGTGTCTCCAATGATATAAAGAATGCCTCAATTCTTAGCAAGGAGTTTGCAGGGAGGAGGCCCTGGGGAGCTGTTTGACAAGAGTCTTCTGTTTCTAGTTTATATCACTCCTG
Source organism: Micronycteris hirsuta (assembly GCA_004026765.1). NCBI lineage: Eukaryota > Metazoa > Chordata > Mammalia > Chiroptera > Phyllostomidae > Micronycteris > Micronycteris hirsuta. The sequence goes on along the minus strand of PVJI01022318.1, from coordinate 6,997 downwards.
CTGGTTGCTAGCAAAAGTTTCTCCAAATATCTCAACCAATCAAAAGTAAACTCTGCCTTCTGAACTTCACTTAGTTGATTGTATGCTTCTTCAGTCAGCAGTAAGCTATGAACTAATTCCATTCCTTGCAGAAAATTCTAACTGGTCACTATTGTTCTCATTAAATGTCAGTCAATACACCTAAAAAAAATGGTGCAGGTCCCCATGCATTGTCCCTCTCAGCCAGCAGGAAGCAGGGACCGCTGCACGAGACCTCCGCTAGCAAGATCCCCAACTGCTTGCCCTGGGGGTCCCCCATGGCTCAGCCTCCATCCCAGTCACACTGGTAGTGGTTACTCAGTGCAGGGACTTGCAAGCAGCAGCGAAAGAGAGTCAGCAGAGAGGGAACACAACTGCTCATTTTTTATACTTATTTTTATTATTCAATTACAGTTAATATTCAGTATTATTTTATATTTGCTTCAGGTGTACAGCATAGTGATTAGACAATTATATAATTTAAGATATGATCCCCCTGATAATTCTAGTAACCACCTGGCACCATATGTAGATAGTACAATATTTTTAAAGTATATTTTATTGATGATGCTATTACAGTTGTCCCATTATTTTCTCCCCTTTATCCCCCTCCACCCAGCAATGCCCCTCCCTCCAGCATTACCCACCCTTAGTTCATACTCATGGGTTGTACATATAAGTTTTTTGGCATCTCCATTTCCTATACTATTCTTAACCTCCCCCTGTCTATGTTGTACCTACCATTTATGCTTCTTATTCCATGTACCTTTGCCCCCATTCTTCCCCCCCTCTCCCCACTGATAACCTCCATGTTATCTCCATACCTGTGATTCTGTTCCTGTTCTAGTTGTTTGCTTTGTTTTTGTTTATTAGTTGTGAGTTGTTGTCATTTTATTGTTCATATTTTTGATCATCTTTTTCTTAGATAAGTCCCTTTAACATTTCATATAATAAAGGCTGGATGATGATGATCTTCTTTAACTTGACCTTATCTGGGAAGCACTTTATCTGCCCTTCCATTCTAAATGATAGCTTTGTTGGATAGAGTCATCTTGGATGTAGGTCCTTGCCTTTCATGACTTTGAATACTTCTTTCCAGCCCCTTCTTGCCTGCAAGGTTTTTTTGAGAAATCAGCTGATAGCCTTATGGGAACTCCTTTGTAGGTAACTGTCTTGTTTTCTCTTGCTGCTTTTAAGATTCTCTCCTTCTCTTTAATCTTGGGTAATGTAATTATGATGTGCCTTGGGTGTGTGCTTCCTTAGGTTCAACTGTTTTGGGAGTCTCTGAGCCTCCTGGACATCCTGGAAATCTATTTCCTTTGCAAGAATATGGAAGTTCTCCTTCATTATTTCTTCAAATAAGTTTTCAATTTCTTGCTCTTTCTCTTCTCCTCCTGGTACCCCTATGATTCAAATATTGGAACATTTAAAGTTGTCCCAGAGATTCCTAAGCCTCTCCTCATTTTTTTGAATTCTTGTTTCTTCATTCTGTTCTGGATGGATGTTTATTTCTTCCTTTTGTTCCAAATCATTGATTTGAGTCCCAGTTTCCTTCCTTTCACTGTTGGTTCCCTGTATATTTTCCTTTATTTCACTTTGTGTAGCCTCCATTCCTTCCTTTATTTTGCAACCATACTCAAATCATTTCTGTAAGCATCCTGATTACCAGTGTTTTGAACTCTGCATCTGATAGGTTCGCCATCTCCTTGTCTCTTAGTTCTGTTTCTGGAGTTTTGATCTGTTCGTTCATTTGGGCCATGTTTCTTTGTCTCGTTGCACTCGTTATGTTGAAGGGGCAGAGCCTTAGGTAGTCTCCATGGTGGGACAACCCACGTCGCTGCATTGTGGCGCTGTATGTAAGGAAAGGGTCAGAGAGGGAACAATGCCACTTGCTCAGTTCTCGCCCCTCTTTCAGTCTCTTCCCCCACGTCCCACAAGCAGATTGTTTTCTTTCAGGTGCTGATTCCCAGGTGGGTGGGTTTGTGTAAGTTCTAGGATCCCATGGGCCTCTCCAACAGACTCTCTTGTGAGACTGGGAGTTTCTCCCACTGCCACAACTCCCCACAGGTTTTGAGGCTTTATTTTCCTACACTAGAACCCTGGGTTGTGTGGTTTTTCTCACCCCCCAGTTGTTCCTCCTGGCTTATCGGCATGTGAACGTGGGACCACCAGGTCCACCAGCTGCCACCTCTCCACCCCAGCTGCCTGTGTCTGTGCCTCCTACCAGTCTGGGTGAGTGCTTCTTCTTTAACTCCTTGGTTGTCGGACTTCCGTACAGTTTCATTTTCTGGCAGTTCTGGTTGTTTTTTTGTTTTTAAATTGGTTGTTGTCCTTCTTTTGGTTGTGCAAGGAAGCAAAGCATATCTACCTATGCCTCCATGTTGGCCAGAAGTCCATATTATAATATCATTGACTATATTCCCTATGCTGTACTTTACATCCCTATGAATATTCTGTAACTTCTTTTTCTTAAAAGATTTATTTATTTATTTATTTATTTATTTATTTATTTTAGGGAGAGGGGAAGGTGGGGAGAAGGAGAGGGAGAGAAACATCCACGCGTGGGAGAAACATGGATGGGTTGCCTCTTGCACACGCCTCAGCCAGGGACCAGGCTGCATCCCACATTTTGAAACTTCTTAATCCCTTCATCTTCTTCACCCATCCCTCTGCCCCCTCGCCCACTTTCTATCTGGCAACTATTCGGTTTGTTCTCTGTATCTGTGAGTCTGTTTCTGTTTTGTTTGTTGTTTAGATTCCACATATAAGTGAAACCATGTGGTATTTGTCTTTGTCTTTGACTTATTTCACTTAACCTAATACTTTCTAGGTCCATCCATGTTGTCACAAATGGTAAGAGATCATTCTTCTTATGGCCAAGTATTTCACTGTATATATGTACCACATCTTCTGTATCCAGTTATCTATTGATGGGCACTTAGGTTCCTTCCATAGCTTGGCTATTTTAAATAATAATGCAATGAATATAGGAGGTGCATATATCTTTTCAAATTAGTGGTTTGTATTTTTTTGATATATTTCCAGAAGTGGAATTGCTCATTCATAAGGTAGTTCTATTTTTAATTCTTTGAGGAATTTCCAGAGTGGCTGCACCAATTTGCAATGACTCACTTTTTGTTGCTGTTGTTAACTTTATCTTATGCAATACTTTTATTAAATCAAAAGTCTGAAAAAACACTTGGAATCCTTTTACTAAGTTACAACCAACTGTGAACATTTCAGGGAACTTTTCTCCAAGCAATTATGCACACTCGGTTACATACTGTTTTGTTGCTTTCTTAATTTGACAATCATGTACATCTTCCCATGTCAATAGAGAAAACCACATCATATTAATAGCTGCATATTTTTTCAGTGTTCTTACATGCCAATATTTAACCAATTTTATAATGACTGGTATTTATATTGTTTCTAGTTTTCTAAATAATATAAAGAACACTATGGTGAACATCTTTTTTTTTTAATATTACTTTATTGTTGTTCAATTACAGTTGTCTGCATCCTCTCCCTTCCCCTCCTCCCACCCCCTCCAAACCCACCTCCCTCCCCTGCCTCCACCATCCCCCTTGGTTCTGTCCATGTGTCTGCTATAGAGGTTCCTGAAAACTCTTCTCCCCATTGTCCCCTCCCCCCTCCCCTCTGGCTATTGTTAGATTGTGAACACCTTTTTGTACTCTGTGGGATGAAGAGTTCTCAGAAGTAGAATTGCTGAGCCAAAGGATATGTACATTTTAAAGATTTTGAACAAAAATCACTAAACTGCACTCCTGGAATGGAGCCCCACTTTATATCACCCCAATTATAATGTGCCAGTTTCTCTTATCCTCATCTGTCTTGTATTGCTCTTGCAGATGCTAAAATAAAAAAGACTCAATTAGGAAATACTTATTAACGGAGAGGCTTGGAAAGAATTGGTTTGTAATGATAATTTTTAATTGCTTAGAGACTCTTAACTCTTTTCTTGGCACATCTGATCTGATAATGAAATTGTTTCTGGTTCATATGATGGAAGGAAATGTATCAGTAGTTCGCATTGTTTGGCTAACGGCCCTATGACTTACAGGGTCTTTGCTGTCTTAGCTCAGGACACTACAACCAAACACCATAAACTGGGTGGCCTAAACAACAGACATTATTTCTCCCAGTTCTGGAGGCTGAAAAGTCCAAGACCTGGGTGTTGGTATGGCCAGATTCTTGGTGAGGGCTCTCTTCCTCACTCGTAGACAGCTACCTTCTCACTGAATCTTCACATGATGGAGAGACGAAGCTCTGGTGTCGCTTCCTCTTCTTAAATGGGCACCAGTCCAATCATAGCAACTCTGACCTCATGACCTCATCTAAACCTAATTACCTCCCAAAGCCTCATTTCTAAATATGATCACATTGTGGGTTAGGGCTTCAACAAATGACTTGGGGGAACATAAACATTCACTCCCTAATATCTACCACGAGGACAAGTCTGGGGACCAGTGGGCTGGATCATTGCTTTGGATGTGGGTCTTGTCTCTCCAGTGGCAACCAATACACATGATTGTTAATTGAATGTTTACTATGTACCAGGCTCTGTGTTAGGTAAACCCTCCTTATGAACTGTATCACTGAATCATTAAAACATCCCTCCAAGGCAAGAATTGTTAGATCCATTTTACAGAGGTGGCACCTGAGGCTCAGCTAATAAGGGATGGAGCTCAGGTTTGGAAGAAAACTACACTTCTCTGCTCACTGTCACTCTGCTACATAACCAGGGAGACTATGAACTGATGGAGGGTATGGCCTGGTCTTGCTTACATCTGGATCCTATTCCAGTGTCAACACTAAGCAGATAGCATCAGGTCCAGCTACTAAGGGCAGCCACTAAGATCCAGTGAAGACTTTAGCATTAGATGACTTGGGTTTGAATGCCACCTCTGCCCTTTACTGACTGTGAGGCATTGGCTTTCTTTTTCACATCTCTTAAACGGGGTTAATAATCCCTACCTTGTATAACTGTCTTGAGGATAAGATGAAATAGCTTATGCACTGGTACATAGTAATCACTAAATGAATGCACTGGTACATAGTAATTACTAAATAAAAGGAGCTGTTGTTCTTTTTGGTATACTCATTTAGTCTCCTGAGAACCAGTGAGTAAAGTTCCATAGAGTTAGAGATGGCTCCAGAGACCCTAGAGCACAGCATCATTTATTCACTCAGCAAATATCGCTTAAGTACCTATTCTGTGCCCAGCATCAAAATTCAACAGTGAACAAGACAAGATGCCAGCTCCCAAAGAACCTATTTATGGGGGCAGTTAAGATAAAAGATAGAGTAGCAGGCAAAAAAAATTTGTTCCGTAATTCAGGTAGTGCTGGGTGCTATGAAGAAAAATACAGTAAAGCAAACTTAAAGGAAAAAAATTATGCAGGCTAAGGGCTAGAAATAACAAGAGAAAGGGCTCAGGGAGAATTATTTAGACTGAATGGACAAGGTCTCTGAGCAGAGATCCGAACAAAGTGGAGTGAACCACAGGAAGATCATCATTAAGAATTTTGGTGCCCAAATCAGCTAACAGGGTCCTAAAAGCCAGTGTTGTAAATCAAAAGGAAGGAGGTACAGCTCCCGATTCCAGTGAATTATAATCATAGATGCTGAGCTCTTTTGTTTCCCACTGCTGTGAGAGCACCTAGTATCAATATGTAACTAGGACGAATTGAGAAATTAAACAGAATTTCATGATTACTGCTAGGCTTGTTGGTTACCTTTCACTACCAGAGCCTTAGGCAAGGTCTGGCACCCTCTCCAGTTATGGCTGCACCAGGAACAGCTACCATCCCAGGGCAGCTGCTAACCCCGGGGTGTGGGCCCTCCGGGGTACGACCCAGAGAGCAAACCTTGGGCAGTGCTGGTAGCTCCAATCAGGATGATAAACGTTAGAAGACTCAATTGGCTGTTGGGATTTCAAGATTCTCCTCTGCTCTGACTTGCCCAGGAGAGGTCCCAGCCCTTCCATGGGCCAAGACATGCATCTCATGGTCTGGGAGAGGATTTGGGGCACTTCATCCTGTAAGCCGCGATGCTGAAAGACTGTCCCTATGGTTTGGGGCAGTGTTTCTCAGACCACTGACATCAGAATCATCTGGGATTCTACTGAAAACGCAGCTTCCATTCCTGAAACCTGCACGTTAACAAGTTTCTCTGTAATTCGTATATACCCCCACATTGGGGAACAGCTGGTTGGTGGGGCACCCACCAGAAGAAGATTTGCAGCCATGATTGGCCTGGGACCGGCAGGGCACACGCTCATGTCCTGCTGTGAGACGGGACTTCCAAACTGGGGTGGCGGGCGCTGTACGCACGCCGAGGTCTGTGCTTTCGCCTCTGAGAGGACTGTGCCAGGAATACAGGCAGGAATTTCAGGAGATGGTGTTGGTTGGGCTGCGAGGCAGTGTGTGTGAGAAAGCTCTGCCATACTTCAGATGAAGAAGAAAAAGGAGAAGCTTTCACATCTATATTCTGGAGGCAGATGTGCCACTTTCAAATGGATTCTTTCCCAGCCTGGACACAATTTCCATTTCTCTCTGGTGAGTCATTGCTGTAGTTGCTGTTTGCTTGCTGCCTCTTGTGAGAAAGGGCACGTTTCAGGGAAGGACTGAGAGCTCCCCAGGGACAGAACTGGGGAATTTCTTCTTTGTCAAGTTCAGTAAGAGGACCCGCTGAGGCTGTCCTAAGTCCGGTGCTGTGGGGACCCAGGCACTCCTGGTAACCAAGGGGATGGTCATACTCCTCACCCCTTAATAATTAGCCTCCTTGTTAGCTCAGCTTTGCCCTTTCTTGGATTGTTTTCAAACTGTGTGGGTGCCATCTTGCTGGTTTTAATGAGAAAATGTCCCAAGCATTTTTTTTTTAACATTCACCCATCAATGTACTACTGATTAATTTACATATATCAATCAGTAGTACAGCACAGTAATTAAGAGCA
>PVJI01022317.1:0-25490 GCA_004026765.1 Micronycteris hirsuta | reverse complement strand
GGATGGTACAACATTCGCAAAACAATAAACGTAATACATCACATAAACCAAAGCAAAGACAAAAATCACATGATCATATCAATAGATGCAGAAAAAGCATTCGATAAGGTACAGCATCCATTTATGATAAAAACACTTAGCAAAGTGGGAATAGAGGGAGCATTCCTCAACATAATAAAGGCCATATATGAGAAACCTATAGCCAACATTATACTCAATGGAAAAAAACTAAAATCTTTCCCACTAAGATCAGGAACAAGAAAAGGTTGCCCACTATCACCACTTCTATTCAACATAGTACTGGAAGTTTTGGCCACAGCAATTAGGCAAGAAAAGGAAATAAAAGGCATCCAAATTGGAAAGGAGGAATCAAAACTGTCATTGTTTGCAGACGACATGATAGTATACTTAGAAAATCCTATAGACTCCGCCAAAAAACTACTCGATCTAATAAGTGAATTTGGCAAGACAGCAGGATATAAAGTCAATATCCAGAAGTCAAAGGCATTCTTGTATGCCAACAGTGAAACAGCAGAAACAGAAATCAGGAAAAAAATCCCATTTGATATTGCAACAAAAAAAATAAAATACCTGGGAATAAACCTCACCAAGGAGGTAAAAGACCTGTACTCAGAAAACTACACAACACTGAAGAGAGAAATCATGGAAGACACAAACAAATGGAAACATATACCATGCTCATGGATTGGAAGAATCAATATCATCAAAATGTCCATACTCCCCAAAGCAATATATAGATTTAACGCAATCCCTATCAAAGTTCCAATGACATATTTCATGGATATAGAACAAACACTTCAAAAATTTATATGGAACCATAAACATCCCCAAATATCAGCTGCAATTTTGAGAAAGAAGAGCAAAGCAGGAGGGATCACAATTCCTGATATCAAACTATATTACAAGGCCACTGTAATCAAAACAGCTTGGTACTGGCTTAAAAACAGACAGATAGACCAATGGAACAGAATAGAGAGCTCAGAAATAAACCCAAGTCTCTACAGGCAATTAATTTGTGACAAAGGTGGCAGAAGCATGAAATGGAATACAAATAGCCTCTTCAACAAATGGTGTTGGGAAACCTGGATGGCTACATGCAAAAAATGAAACTCGAACACCAACTTACACCATACACAAAAATAAATTCAAGGTGGATAAAAGACTTAAATGTAAGTCGTGACACCATAAAAGTTCTAGAGGAAAACATCGGTAGGAAAATCTCAGACATTCCACGCAGCAACATCTTCAATGTTTTGTCCCCTAGAGCTAGGGACATAAAGGAAAGAATAAACAAATGGGATCTTATCAAAATAAAGAGCTTCTGTGGGGCTAAAGAAAATAGTATTAAAATAAAAAGGGAACCAACCATATGGGAAAACATATTTGCCAATGATACCTCAGACAAGGGTCTGATCTCCAAAATATATAAAGAACTCATATGACTCCACTCCAGGAAGACAAAAAACCCAATTAAAAAATGGGCAAAAGACATGAACAGACACTTCTCGAAAAAGGACATACAGAGGGCCCGGAGTCATATGAAAAGATGCTCAACATCATTAGCCATCAGAGAGATGCAAATTAAAACCACAATCAGATATCACCTCACACCAGTCAGAATGGCCATCATCAACAAAGCAACAGATAAGTGTTGGAGGGGATGTGGAGAAAAGGGAACCCTACTGCACTGTTGGTGGGAATGCAGACTGGTGCAGCCACTGTGGAAAAAACAGTATGGAACTTCCTCAGAAAATTGAAAATGGAACTGCCTTTCGACCCAGCAACTCCACTACTGGGATTATACCCTAAGAATCCTGAAAAAACAATTCAAAAGAACCTTTGCACTCCTATGTTCATAGCAGCACAATTTACAATAGCCAAGTGCTGGAAACAACCTAGGTGCCCATCTACAAATGAGTGGATCAAGATACTATGGTACATTTACACAATGGAATTCTATGCAGCAGAAAGGAAGAAGGAGCTTATACTCTTTGCAACAGCATGGATGGAACTGGAGAGCATTATGCTAAGTGACGTAAGTCAGGCAGTGAGGGACAAATACCATATGATCTCACCTTTAACCGGATCATAACCAACAAAAGCAGAAAGCAAGCAAAACATAACCAGAGACATTGAAATTAAGAACAGTCTAATAATAGACAGGGGAGAGGGGGGAGGGGACAATGGGGAGAAGGGTTTTCAGGAACCACTGTAAAGGACACATGGACAGAACTTAGGGGGAGGAGGTAGGCTGGGGTGAGGGGGTTGGAGGGGAAGGGAGGAGGGAAGGGGAGAGGATGCAAATAACTGTAATTGAATAAAAATAAAATTAAATTAAAAAAAAAGAAAATATGCCCTTCTTTGGAGCAAATGGGCAAACTAATAGATTGATTTCTGTTTGTGGATAATTGGTTGCCCAGATATCTATTTTATCACTTAAGATCGATATTTAATACTATCCCAATACCATTTCATATGTACAACATAGTGTCCAGAAAATCTTGTACTTTACAGAATGGTTCTCCCCAATGCTTCAGGCATCCACTTAGCCCCATGCATAGCTATGATGATATTGTTGACTCTATTCTCTGTGCTGCAATCCACATCCCAGAGATAATTTTAGATCTCAAGAAAGTTCAATCTCTTTTAGGGCAGACTGTCAGCACTTCTGCCAATATTGCTCTCTGAAATAACATGAGTTTTCTACGTGGAATTGTTTCCAGTCAATTCCATGTAGGCCGAAAGTCAGACTCTATATCAGGGGTGTCAAACTCATTTTCACGTGGGGCCACATCAGCCTCATGGTTGCCTTCAAAGGGCCGAATGTACTTTTAGACCTGCATAAATGTAACTACTCCTTAACTAGGGGCAAGGAACTCAGAGCTACTGCTGGGTAGAAACATGGCGCTGGGATGGATAAAACAAGATGGAGGGCTGGATTTGGTCCATAGGCCTTGTGTTTGCCACCTGTGCCCTAGGGCATCATTTGCATTAAAGAGCTTCCCCTCACTCTAGGTTAGTTAAAGTGCTTTCTGAGCTCTACAGACTGTTCAGAACTACACCCTGTATCTTTTAGCAGCCCTTCTGCCCAACTGTAAGTATCGAAGCCATCTTATTTAATTCACAGATCTTTTTAAAGACCTGGCTACTATTCTTTAAATTGTACTTTACCTTGAAGTATTTTTTTTTTAATAGCATGACACAGGATATCTAAGACTGTATTTTAATGGCCATACATTTGTCTGGGGAAACAGTTTCACTTTCTAAGTGTGCAAATTTTGTGCCACCTCCTCTAAAATGTCGCAAATTGGTCATTACTTTTCTGAGCCCATCTCTTTCTTATAATATTATTAAAAATACTATTAGCAAAAAAAATTGCTAGTAACAGCTCAACAATTTCAGCATTTGACTCAACATATTATATCTGAATGCTCCACATTTGTTAAATACATACTGTTCTCCAAGCTACTTCAGTGGGTCACGTCTGTTCTAACCAGGTAGTCTAGGCAGTCACTCCCCAGCCTCCAATAGGGTTTCCTCCTCAATTGCTACCCATTTTCAAATCCAGCATCACCTATTTTAGATTATCATCCTCTACACTTTTAGTATAAAATTCTGCCTCAATTGCTTTGTGAAAATTATAGAATCAGAATGGCATCTAGAAAGATATTTTCTTACAACTGTCCAGCATTTGGAGAATCTAGGCAGAGCAAGGTTAGCACTCTTGAAGTTGTTATTCTGGGCTAGGTTTTTGTTATATTTTCTTCATCATCTGAAGGCTTTTTTCCCATTGTGGAAGTCATCTGCCCAGGTTGCCCATCCTAACGAGAACATTTTAAGCCTTTGCCTAAATTAATGGAGATGGTAGATAAGCAGGGTTACATTTTGGTGGGAGGATTTGCATGAATTATTTTATTCCATATATTTATAGCCACATTATAAGAATGAACCCTTTGGTTCCTGAGAAACGTCCACTGTCAAGAGCATCATTGATGGTTCAGGAGTCAAATCCAAATAAAGGCATTGGCTGAGAGCTTGAAGCCAAGGGGTAAAAGTCACCCTTGGTTTAAAATACTAAAATCTGTGATGGCATTTCTGGAAATTTTGTCTCATGAGGTTACTAACCACAAGGAAATCACTGGGCATAAGCAAAGTGACATGCCTATTGTGATTAAATTCAGTCTTTATATAGCAATTTGGGTAATGAATTATCTTGCCTAGACTAAGTTATCTGAATATTGTCTAATTTGCAATAGGTGATAACTAAACCAAATAAATATGTTCTTATACTTAGGAATTATTTGTGTTAATATTGTAAAAGTTTTATTTTCTGGAGTTCTGCAGAAACTCCATTTTTTACATTTTGCCTGCACTGTAGGAAGAATAATGATACTAAAAATAAACTCCATAGATCTGGTATTGGAAAAACTCAAAATTAAATATCAGCTCTGGCACTAAATGTGGCACTGTGTCTGTACTACATGAACCACTCTCTCCTCGTGGAAAATGTGTGATAATATGAACATTCTTATGGGGAGTTTGGAGAGAATTTTATTAGATATCATGTGAGAAAGTCTCTATGTGGTACTTTGTGACACAGTCATTTGTTTGTTTTTTAATGAGACCTCTATTTTACCATTGATTTGAAAATAAAAATAGAAGATTATAAAAAGGGATCAGAATGTTCCATAGTTCAAATAAAAAGTTGCGGAATAAGTTGCCTTATTCTGTTTAGAAATTCACAAAATGTTCCTGTATCCTATAACATGTCACCTATTTTGCTCTTTTAACACAAACTGGTCCAATCATTATCAACTAAAGAGCTTCACTTTACCCACAATAGTAATCAAATGTCACACAAGGCAAGCCGATCTAATTATAAAGCAATAAGCTTTCTAAGACAGTTCCACATAATTGCTGCAATAATGTCTCAAGAATTTAATATGGTTCTTTATCCTCAGACTCTAAAAAACTCCTTCATTTTTATTTTTTATGTTTCCTTTTTTGTTTATTGTTTTATTGTATTTTTCCCATTACCATTCATCCTCCTTATACACCCCTCCTCCCCACAATCACCACACTGCCAACCATGTCCACGAGTCCTTTTTCCTTTTTGCTCAACCCCTCCACCCTCTAACTTTCCCCCAGAGCAGTCAGCCTGCTCTCTATGAACAAACTTAACTAAAAGCAAAATCGAGACAGAATCACTAATCGCATAGATAAAACTTCTTGTATTTTTAAATATTGAAGATATTTGAATGGAGGGTGGGAAAATAATATTAAAAGCACTGCTCTCTTCCTTCCCCTCTAAGACTGTACTATGTGCTAACACTTCCCACTAAGAGAAATATATAAACGGATACCACTCTCAAGACACCAGAGAGACTTCACTGTTCTAGAGGAAAAGTGTGGGATTTTGCTAACATATTTTTAAGGAGAGAAATCATGTGGTCCTACTGTGGTTCCCACATTTGTGTATATAAAATGTGTATGTAAATGTGTGTATGTAAATCTGTAACAATTCAATCTTGAACAGAAGTCCTGAGGGGCTCAACATATTTCTTTTCTTAAAAAAACATTTACTGTTTTAAAGATTTTATTTATTTATTTTTAGAGAGGGGGAGGGAAGGAGAAAGAGAGGGAAAGAAACGTCGACGAATGAGAGAAACATCAATGTGAGAGAGAAATATTGATTGGTTTCGTCTCACAAACACCATAACCTGGTACCAAGCCCACACATACCAGGTATGTGCCTTGACTAGGAATCGAACTCAAGGCCTTTTGCTTTGTGGGATGATACCCAACACACTAAACCACACTAGTCAGGGCCTAATAGCATATTTAAAAGAAAATATCTAAGATTCCTATAATAATAGGCTGAAAAGTAGAGAAGTTAATCCCTTCTTAAGTGTTGAAAAGCCAGAAAGAGTACTTCACTCTTTGAATCCTCAGAACGCAGCACAGTATTTGGCAGTTGTAGGCACTCATTTGAATTTATTTTTTAACTTGAAACAAAAAAATCTTGTATTTCAGCTTGCTTTTCCTGAATGTATCCATGATTTTGTAAATTATGCATTTTTGTTCTACATTTGATATATAGTTGCCTGTTTAATATTTGAAGTTATATTTTTATTATTATGAAAGTATCTTTTATTATTTTAAATTTTGGACACTGAATTTGAAGATGTCTTGTCATAGTCTTGCTTTTCCTGGGTTTTCTTTCATTTTATTTATTCAATATGTCTCTACACCTCTTTATACACTCAACTTCACTTGGTAATTTGAAAATGTACATTTATAACAATTAGTAGGTAAATATTACTACATCATGGTTAAGAACCTGAGATTCAAACCATAATTCAAGCCACACTGGTTTTGCCACACACTAACAGTATCGACTAACATATTTAAACTCATTATTTTCAAGTTTCTTTATATGCAAAATGAGAATGATAATATTCCCTAACTCCTTGGGTTGTTTTGAGGATTAAATAAATTCATAAATATTAATCATTCAGAACTGGTAATATAAAGTATGCTTTTTTATAACATCTCTATCTTTGAGTTAGTTGTTTTGTACTAGGTGTGATGCAGACTCCGGCCCGCAATGTCCATGGAGTTATGGATGAGAATAAGTCTACCAAGACGTGATCTGCTTGGGGAGGAAGGGTGGTCCATCTCACAAAAGAGAAAGAGCAGGAAGTTGTTCCTCAATGATATTTTATTAGGTATAATTTTCATAGGAATACAGGGCGTATACATGAAGCTCATCAATCATTGTCAGGCAGTAATGATCAAACAATAGATGACATTCAGAGAACTCTGAGGGATTATTTTGAGTCAAGGTCAGATAGCTAAAGGGCCATAAAACTATGGGGAACAAACTCATTTCATGCTTGGACCCTTGTCATTTAAATTGAGGGTATTAGCAAAGTAAGTTTCACAGGATTTTATGCATTCTTCCTTAGGCCAGGGGAACCTGCCCTTTCCAGCACAAGGCCTCACCCACCTCCAGCACTGTTTCAGGCTTAAGTCGGGTAGGGGAAGTAAGGCAGCCAAGCGATTAGGAGACTTCTTACAGATAGAATGAGGACTCAGGCTATGTCAAAGCTGAGGGGCGAGGGTCCATCACCCCCTTTTTCTATAGCCCCCCAAGTCCTTCCCTGAGGGCCCCTTCATGAGCATGCCTGTCTTCGGTCATCCATCCTTTGAGGAATCTTATCCGTTATTGGCTAACCAGTCATCTGCCCCAGGGCCAAGCAGGGTGAGGTGAAAGGGGGCAGAGGCAGTGCCCCTACAGGAAGATAAGCTTTGTCTCCTAAATGGCTTGTGGTCCCAAGGTTGTTTTACTCAGCCTTAGCCACAAGAGATACAGTTTCTGAAACCAGGCAGGGTGGTTCCCAACACAGATACACCTATTAATTGCATTCCCATTCAACATATAGTTATTAAGTATTTATTTTATGACAAGAGTATTCTAAGCATTGAGGAAGTGTATAAATTATCAGACATGTTGCCTTGTAAATGCTCATGTTCTCCTAAGTATTGTAATCCTTTGGATGGATACATACATTAAGCAATCAATAAATAGACAAAATAACTCAGATCGCAAGTGTTATTAATTCCATGTAATGGAATCACATGATCATGAAGTAAAGTTCGAGGAAGATGTCACTGAGGAGGTAAATTTGAGCTTAGATCTGAAAAACTACAAGTGCTCAAACCCTAACAATATCAGGGCACCTAATTCCAGAAACTGCAGCCCGCAGTCTGTTTCCACACAGTGCAGTACAGTAAACCAGCATGCGGTGTACACTTGAGAACTATATGATCCTATTAACCAATGTCACCCCAAGAAATTTAATTAATTATATCAATCAATAAATAAGTAAGTAACAACATCAGGGCTCACACATCAGGGGTTATCTTGTGTATTGTGCAATAGGAGTAACACGTTTGTAGTTTTATTTATTGTTTCATATAGGAGATATATTCTGTCCCTTTACATTTTGAATTTTTGTTTATATGAAAAAATATTCTTTATCATGAGATTTTAAACTACAGAAGAAATAAGAATAGTACAAATGTTCTCATGTATTTTTCATCTAGAATTACCAACTGAACAACTTCTACACGTGCATCTACTCTTTACCCAGAATCAGCTTTTAACATTTGATAACCTTTGTAGCATTTCCCTATTTTCCTTTACACATACACACACTACACAAATCACACACACCCCATACATGAAATGCACATACTTTTCTGAATTATCAAAGATTAATTAGATACTTGATGGCCCATTTTCCCTGAATACTTCCTAGCCTCTAGTTTTAAGGACAAAGGCAATCTCATTCACAAACCCAAAAGTAATTTCAAAATTAGAAAATATCATATCGATATAATACTACTACCTATTACATATTATAATACTGTTATCTGTTATGATAATATCTACAATATATTGCTTAGGATACTATGATATAATCCATATTCTAATATCACCAAGTTTCTAATGACATATTTTATGACTATAGATCCCTGACCCAGAATCCAATGGAGGCTACTTTTTAAAAAGGATTTTATTTATTTATTTTTAGAGAGACGGGAAGGGGAGTAGAAAGAGAGGGAGAGAAACATCAATGTGTGGTTGCCTCTTGTGAGCCCCCTATTGGGGACCTGGCCCACAACCCAGGAAGGTTTCCTACATTGGGAATTGAACCAGCAACCCTTTGGTTCACAGGCCAGCAGTCAATCCACTGATCCACACAACCAAGGGCCTAATTCTTTACACTTAATTATCTCTTTTTACCTGATTTTTTTTACAGTTTTTCTTTGTTTTTGATGGTTAATGTTTTCTAGAACAACAGACAATATGTTTCATAGTATGACCTTCCATCTAGATTTGCCTGCTGTTTTGTCATGATTAAGTTGAAGTCATTCATATGTGACAGAAATATTACAATAAATAACATTTCTCATTTTTCAATGAACTGCATCAGGGGACACATAATGTCTGGTTATTCCTTTATTGATGAAGATGGCTGAGGGGGTATTTATCATCATTCTCCACTGAAAAGTTATCCTTTTTCTCTTTGTAATTAATTTAAATAGTTTGCTGGGAAGACACTTTGAAAATCTATAGCCTCTGCTTCCTCACTTTTCCACTTGCTATTTATGTATCAATGAATATTTCTTGCTTGAATCATTTTTTGAATTAAAAATTAAATTAGTAAATTTTACCAAATTTCAAAATTTAGAATTTTCTACATTTATTAATTTGCATTCTACTAGATAAATTATTTTTATTCTTCTCTTTTCTTCTTCCTTTCTACTTTTCTATAAATACACACTGTGCATATTTACCTTATTTATTGGAATATGACATTAGTACTTTACTAGCATTATTTTTGAATATTCAAAATGTGTCTGATTTGACTAATCCCTTCAAGCTGGATCCTTTCTTTTAATACTTCCATCATTCTTAAGCATATCTTAATTTTATAGCCATAGAAATGGCAGTTTCTTTTTTGTATTTTTCTTGCCCTAGCCCTCTAATTGCCTGTCCCTCCAAGAAACTTAATTCCTTTTGGTAAAAAGGTAGTTAGGAACCAAAGTCAGGATGCAAGGGGTCCTTACTTCTGTGAGAATGTCATTATTTTTCTTGGTCAGTGCAGCAGGAGAGAATCCAAACATGATTCCTTGTGTTCTATGTTGTTTTGTCTGTTGTTAGAGGATACCTTAAGGTTAGATTTATACATTTTTCATGTGTGGCATTTTTGTGATTTTTTATGGCAATGCATTAAGTGAAATTACTTAAGGAATCTAAGTAAGTGAGTAGAAGGCTTATGATACTGTAATAATTAAAAATCGGAGACTGTCCCCATGAACCGCCCTGACAACACCTTCTGTGCCCCTCCCTCTCCATCAGCTCCAGTCAGCCTGGCCTTCAGTTTTTCCGTGAGCATCCTAGGCATAGTCCTGCCACAGGGTTTCCGTTTTTGCAGGACTTGCGTCTCATAGTTACACTGGATCTTCTCGTGTTTTATTCATGGCAAAATGCACCTTCGGGTAAATGGCATGACTCTGAAGAATCCTCTAACTTATTTAATGCGGCAGTCCTTGTTCCTCTGTCTTATTTGCCCTTATGTTTATACTCATATTCTGATATCTCTTGTAATTGAATTAATTATTTTGCTTAATTTCAGTCACTTATTTTCTGTCTCTCTGTTTTCAAACTGTAGAAACTTAAGCAGAATTTCAAAAGCGGTTCAAATTAGTTATTATCCAAGAGGGTTAGCATGTTGGGTTACTGATGCAGCATACTGATTGTGGAATGGATCATTTTTAAATACATGTCAACAATAATAGAGACTTTATGTTGTGTCTACTGCTCTGGTACCAGTGCTTAAAAATGTATCTGACATATAATTATATAGTACTCAATAAATACTGGAATAAATGAAAGAGAGATATCCAGCCCTGGCTGGTGTGACTCTGCCATTGGTTGGTGTCCTGCGATCTGAAGTACTGCTGGTTCAGTTCCCAGACACGCACAGGCACATGCCTGAGTTGCAGGCCAGGTCCTTGGGTTGGGGGTGTGCAGGAAGCATCCAATCAATGTTTTCCTCTCTCAGTGATATTTTTCTCCCTCTATTCCTCTCTTTCTAGAAGTAAATAAATAAACTCTTTTAAATACAAAAGAAAGAGAGATGTCCAACCAACTGTAAAAACAAAATCATAGCTAATGTGTATAATTGTCACTATAAACTCATTGTCAAATTTTGTATGTCAGGATCAGGGTGAAGCTTCTGTCTACATTTAGTATCAACGTTCATTCCAATCGTCAGTAACCTCACATGCTAACCCTCTTGGATAATAACTAATTTGAACTGCTTTTTAAATTCTGTTTCAGTTTGTAAATTTTGAAAATAGGTAATGGATCATCTGCAACTATATTATATAACAATCTTTCATTAACATGAACTCATTTTAGTCATGCTTTCTATTGTATATGCAAATTTTCAAGTGACAATATTTTCAAGTGGCAATTGCAGAGCATTCTTTAGTGATCACACTGCACATGTGTTAATTGTTTGAATTTTCCCCTAGGAAATCAGATAAAGTATTTCCAATTAAAACGTGATTTATTTTTTTGCTTGATTGATTTTTATTGGAGTTCACACCTAGAGACAACAAGAGCATGCTATTTTTTAACATTTCACAAGGAAAATTGTTTCATTAGTGTATTAATAATTATATGCAAATAATACTTCATTACCTGATCATAAAATTTAATTGTAAGTGGGAGCTTTGTGAGAGGGGACCCCCAAAATGAAATTCACTTATCAAAAATTGTGTATTTATTCTTACATGTTTAAACTTCAGTCACCTTCAAAATACTCTCCGTTTGATGCAATAAACCTATCAAGATGTTTTTTCAGATGGTCAAAACAGTTTGATGATCATTGATTTTGATGCCTTGTAGTACTTCTGCTGTTTTTTGTTTCACCTCTTTCATACTGACAAAAGGTTTACCTTTGAAGACGTTTTTATCCAATGAAATTTAAAAAAAACGTCACTCAGAGCAAGATCTGGTGAAGAGGTAGGGTGAAGCATGGGGGTCGTCCCATTTTTGGTCAAAAGCTGCTCAACACTCAGTGCAGTGTGGGCAGATGCACTCATAATTCACCCGTCGTGAAATGGGCAAACCCATTTCATTGACAGAGTCTTCAAAACAAATTCAGTGAAACCTCTCACAATGACACCACTGGGTACACTGATACAGATGGTTTCTTGGAACACTCACCTCATAGGGAAAGTCTATACTGCAAGGGGCATGCCCCTCAGGAGATAATTCTAGTATTTTGGGGGGTTTTTGTTCCCCTCTCATAGATAAAACTCAACATTTAGTGTTCACATAATCTTATGATGTAGTCCTTTGGAATTTAAAATGAGAACATATTTAAGTTCTTTAAATAGTCAACAATTTGGGACTAACCTGAAATATAAATATATTCAAGGAAAAATAATTGACTCAAAGATCATTTTGCATGTTAATTCATACATTTTATGTGTTACAAAATGGCATATTATAGTGTGGGAAAAACATATTGGGCTGACATTTAAGAGATCAGAATAATTAAAAACTCCTCTGTCCCAAATTATTGAACTTCTTTGAATGAACTTTTATTTTTCATGAATGCCCTATTTATAAATTATTATTAAATATCTTTGATATACAAAATGAATAATTTGAAGTGCACTCTAATTCTAAATCATAAAATCGAATAGTGTCAAATAGTAATTAAAACATTTAGAACAGATTTAGAAAAACAATGATCCAGATTAATGATTATAAATGTGGAATCACCTATTTTAACATATAGCTTTTTATTTTAATGTTTTCCTTGAGTGTAAAGTAGAAAAAATGATGGATGCATGTCTTTCAAAAATCATTACTAATTTAATAAAAATTATTAAAATTATCACAAATGTTGTCAGCATCTGGTATGAGTTGGAAAGTGCATCATGCAATAAAACTAATGAAATAATGACAAAATTTTCTTTATCTGGCGCATTGATACAAACAAAATAAAATTAAAAAAAATTCTAAGTAAGGTCATTTGCGAATTAATGAAAATAGAATTGTTAGAAAAGATAATTTCTTGATGTTAATGTCCTAGAAATGGCAGTAATTCACGGTTTTGAAATCATATAAATACATAATTACACATATTAGTTCAATGAGATATATATATATTCAGACAGTAATTATGAGTATATAGCTTTGAGATGTGAAATAGAGAATGGCATTCTTGGAAAGATTAGTCAGAAATTAAAATATAGCATTTTACAACTTTGTTAAACATCTTTAATTTGATTTTACAGTTTTTTTTAAATATGTCATGTTCTATTCAAGAAAATAAAATTATTAAATCAAGTAGGAAGGAACTTGATAAATAAATTTAGAAACAAAACTCATGTAAAACCATAGAGCAAGCTAAAAAAGCAAAAGTGAGTGAACTCTGCCCATAGTTTTATAAAGATCAAAATATTTCAAATATCCCTGGAAATAGTCATTGGTTTTCTCAGATCCCTGTAAAATTAATGGGAGTATTTCAATAGATGTCCATAAGTCACAGGCAAATTTGTGTTTCTGCCCATGCACTTGTGTATCACATCTGTATGAGCAAGAATGGCATTTCCTTTTCTTCTCCCCCTAACATTCCTGTTATTGCCTCTCATTGGTCAAATATATTCTGAAATCATGCAAAATTTTCAAAGAGGTTGAACAATAGCTGAAAGGAAAATAGTTATAAGACATATGAGGTCTGTCCAGAGAATGTCTAGCCCTTATTAACATAACAAGAATGATTTGCATGACATCCATGTAACTGGGCAGTCAAGGAGAGAGGACTGGAATGCGTATGCATGAACAATGACAACTTCACTGTACTAGTCAGTGGGGGTGGTAGATGCCAATAAGTGAACATGTGTACTGTATGGCCATCACATTAAAAATGACTGAATGAGCCCTGGCTGGTGTAGCTCAGTGGATTGAGCACGGGCTGGGAACCAGAGGGTCCCGGTTCGATTCCCAGTCAGGGCACATGCCTGGGTTGTGTGCCAGGTCCCCATGAGGGCCATGTGAGAGGCAACCATACATTGCTGTTTCTCTCCCTCTCTGTCTCCCTCCCTTCCTCTCTCTCTAAAATAAATAAATAAAATCTTAAAAAAAAATGACTGAATGAGTAGAGCAACGAGTCTGAATCAAATTTTGCATTAAGCTCAAACATTCCTCCACAGAAATTATTGGAATGATTCAGAAGGCTGCAGGTATGGGCAACTGGTGATTGACAGCTTCATCAGACCACATGCCTGCTCATGCATCATATCTTCTGTAGAGATTTTTGGCGAAACATCAAATCAGTGTGGCTCAGCTTCCCCGTAGCCCAGATTTGGCACCCTGTGACTTCTCTTCTTGTTTTTCCCAAAACTAAAATCACCTTTGAAAGGAAGGGAATTTCAGACCATCCATGAGATTCAGGAAAATACGACTGGGCAGCTGATGGCTATTGGGAGAACTGTGTGCTGTCCCAAGGTCCCACTTTGAATGGGGACTGAAGTGTCATTGTTCTATGTACATTTCTTGTATATTCTTCATAACTGTCTCTGTTTTTCTTATTGCATAGCTGGATACATTCTGGCCAGACCACTTATATCTAATTTCAATTAAAGAACCAGTGTTTGAGTTCTTGAGAAAAATCTCAAGATTATGTTTTCTGGAGTATTCTTACGTGTTTCTGATTTATAGCAATATCTGTTTGTATGGATAGTGACAACTGAGCTAGAACTACAAAATTATTTGATTTTTTGAGTAATGGTCTTACAGCATGTATCAATTATAATGATCAAATATTTATTTTTGTCTTGTATTATAATTGCTATTATCATAATGTACATTAAATCTCATATAAAAGTAACCAAGGTGTAAAACTGGACATACACATAGGTTCATTAGTGCATATGTTTATATGCATGACATGTGTGTACATATGCCTTATATGAAGTATAAACATGCATGGTTATTCCGTTTGCCTTTCAGTCTATCAAAATTCAGATAAGATTTTTTTTGTATATTCTTATATTCATATTCAAGACTGTGTTTTTTTTCATGTAATTTAGAGACAAGCAGCTTCACTAAGATTGAAATTCATAACCTTTGCAATTATATCTGTGGATGTTTATATAAAATTTTCATTCCTAAGAGGATATACCTTTAAAACAATTGCTCTTTTGATACTATTGTTACTTGGTTAAAATGTGTAAGTTTCCTGTGTTGTTGATAACTTGGAATTATCTAATGTAATAATTGCATTCCTTAGCAGTTCTAAATCTATTCAAACAACATATTCATTAATCTGAGCATATTGACTTTGTATGACTTTCACTGGAGTACTTTTATCTTAGACATCCTTTTCTCTGCACCTGGGGACAAGACTTTCCATAATACAGCCCAGCTGTTGAGCAGAATTTCTTTTTCTAAAGTATCTGTTTGGTTATAACTGTTTTAAATGGTTTACCCAGCAGTGGTATGCATTTGGATTAACAAGGCATTGTGGTAGTTTATGGTATGCAGGCTAAACTCATTTGCATTCTGGATAATAAAGGACTCTGTTTATCAGGGTTGACTTTTATAAATGAAAAGAGAATAAGTCATTCTGATCCTAGGAAAGAAGTCCTGGTAAAATATATAAATTATTTCAACAAACTTGAAGCATGTTTACTCTGCATGGATTTTCTGTAACCCTCAAAAATCTCTGAATAACAATAAGGAAGGTCCCTATCCTTTTACATTCCAGGGATACACTGTTGCAGCCAGATTAAAACTCTTATAAGAGTTGGATGAGATTGAGGTAGGGAGAGAGGGAGAGGGAGAGAGAGAGAGAGAGAGAGAGAGAGAGAACGAATAAGCTAAATATGGTCTAAGCATTGTAAATAATTGTATAATTAAAATGTATTTGTCCTGGATAAAGTCAAAGAGTCATTTCCTTTGTTCAGACCATTTTTCTCCAGGGAAATCCTTTACTTCATTGAAAGCCCAGCTTCAACATTTTCAATAACTTAACTGGTTATTTAAATTAAATTAAAAACCACATTTCTCTTTTTTTTAAGATTTTTTAAATTTTTATTTATTTTTAGAGAGAGGGGAAGGGAGGGAGAAAGAGAGGGAGAGTAACAGCAATGTATGGTTGCCTCTCACATGGCCCTCATGGGGACCTGGCCCTTAACCCAGGCATGTGCCCTGACTGGGAATCAAACCAGGACCGCTTGGTTCCCAGCCTGCTCTCAATCCACTGAGCTACACCAGCCAGGGCAAAACACATTTCTCTTTATTTCTTCTTTTATACAGAAAAAATAAAAAGTATTAATAATCAGGATATATTGAACTACAATTAAAGTTAAAGTGGAAGGGAAGGAGAAAATGAAATAAGAAATACTCTGATATTTCAGTTTCTCTTCTCAACATAAGAGTAAAACAAAGAGGAAAGAAATAATTAAAAATAAACTTTGAGGGTCCCGGTTCGATTCTCAGTCAGGGCACATGCCTGGGTTGCAGGCCAGGTCCCCGTGAGGGCCATGTGAGAGGCAACCATACAATGCTGTTTCTCTCCCTCTCTGTCTCCCTCCATTCCCCTCTCTCTAAAAATAAATACAAATAAAATCTTAAAAATAAATAAATAAATAAACTTTAGAAACACAGCCACTGGTTTCATTCTAAATGTAGAGTGTGTCCATTTTTTAAGACATGTCACATTTAGAAATTGCATCCAGCTTCCACAACAGGTATATGGGAATATCTGGCTTAAAAACATATGCATTTATTTATTTTTCCTTTGTGTAAAATATATCCAAGTGTAGGCAACCTGGAATTGGTATGCAATGCCCTAAGCAATTCATTGCCCATCTTTAGCTTGTATTTCCAACCTCAATGTAATATCTTGTTCTTGCACAAGAGATGGTCCCTGAGCTCCAGTCATTTTCTCTATATCCATATCTCATGAAGGAGGGAAAGGGAATAGCCTAAAAGAAGGTCTTGCAGTTGGTTCAGGATATGTTTAAGAGCTTTTCAGAATCACTCATTTTCTATTTGCAAGGGAAATGCTTAAAACCATTCCACTCATTTCCAGCTTCCCTAGATGGTACCCCCTCAAAGTTGATATGCAGAAGTCCTAAACCTCAGTACCTCAGATTGTATCTGTAATTGGAGACAGGGCCTCTAAAGAGGTAATTAAGGTTAAATGAGGTAATAAGGGAGAGGTTCTAATCCACTATGGAGTTTTTACAAACAAACAAACAAACAAACACAGTGATCGCAGGAATTCATGTGCACAGAGATAAAACCACGTGAGCACATAGTGAGGATGCTCCAAAATGATGAAAAAATAAATTTTATTGTTTAAGACTCCCTGTTTGCGGTGTTTTATTATGGCAGCCTTAACACACAAATACAACCAATAATATTATTTGGAGAATTTTTTCATTTAACACTAAACTTACAATAAAGGAAATGTTGAAGAGATTTTCAAACTCTACTGTTTTTCTTTTTTCTCTCTCAGTTTGGAAGGCTGAAGCTGTGGCCATAATATGATGCCAGACAATAAAAGCTAATAAATATATCGATATATATTTAAATAGTCACACACATGCACAGTCTCAATAATTGACCTCGAATTTCACAGAAATTACTCAGTGCTATGCTTTCCAGCACCATGCCTTCAGAACCAACATTTAGTAAAGCTTCTTAACTATATTATGGCAAACAAGTCAGCATCTGCTTCTTTTCTTGAACATAGAAATTGTTTGTTATATTTATTTAATTTATAAATGGAAGCAAGTATTGTATAATACTTGTGAAACTACGCAGTTTTGTAAGGATTGATTGATTACTCTTTGATGGGAGTTAGAATAGTTTTCATCTATGATACATAAAGTCTTTTAAACCAACGCTCCAATAACCAATATGAGGTTCTATGACAGAAGGAAGTAAGGCAAAGCATGGAATACGGTGGCCACAGGAGCAACAGGAGAAGCAGCATGATTCTTGACCAGAGGAGGTAGTGGTACTGGCCACGCCTTGGCTACAACGGAGGGATTCAGGTGCAAAGAGCTCACTCATCAACAGGGTAATCTCCAGTGGAGTTCTGAACTCTGCTTCTACAAACAGGATCAGGACTTGCTCTTTTTAGTCCTTGAAAATGTCTGTGAGCTTTGTTCACTTATTGTCACTATTGGTCTTCTTTTAGAAAATGTCTTCCTATTTCAAGTGCCAAGGGTGAATTTTGGTGCCTGAAACTAATTATGTTGATAAATAAACAAGTTAGCCAGGACTGGTTTCAAACAAACATTTCAGAAAAGTTGGAATCCAGTTAGCTTTAAAGCACTTGTACCCAAGTTAGCATTAGAGGATGAAATTCATGGCAGCTATGGCGTTTCTTAAATTTCCACCTGTTTTAAATTTTCACAGATAAAGGATTACGTATACCAATGTGTATATTGCAGGCAAAGCAATTCATTTCATAGAATGAAGATTTGCTGTTACAAATTATGATTTTAATTATGAAGTTCACTAGAACAAATAAGTGGGTTGAACTTACAACTGCTATGAAAAGCAAAGAGAAGAAAATTTCTACTCTACATTTTTTAAAATTTTTTTATCAAAGGAAATTCAAAAAATAAACAATCTCTAGGACTGCCTGAGAGGATCGTATTTCTTTTGTAGCTGTAAGCAGATGTGGGGGAAAATAAGATTGTTGTTTCACAAAGTATGTGATTACAATAAAGGTATGATAGAGAAACTTATGCTAGGTATATGCATTTATCCAGGAAATCCAAATGAATCACACAAGTTGGAATCCCTGGGAATGATAGTAACGGTTTGTTAGTTGTTTGACAGCAGCTGACACTCAGTGTTGGCTTCTTCTATAGTAAATCGAGATGACAGAAACAAGTAATTCAGTACCGAGAGATACATAGGTAGAAAAAATATCATGTATGAACCGTACACTATTTTTAATTACCTCTCCGGAGAGGTACCAGAGAGCTTTCTTTCACCAAGTCACAGAAAACAGTATCAGTGAAGAAAACAGCAACACAGAAAAACTCTGTACTGACTATCTTCAGTAAGCTAGGGAGGTTAATGGGGGTTTTTGCCTTTGAGATGGGATCCCCAAATGTAGGGGAAAACCCAGGTAGAAGCATTAAGCAACCAGATGCAATATGGTATGCCTGTCAGATTGGGCAGTAGGGTTAGAAGTAGCAAGCAAAATGACTTACCTTCAAGGCTTTCTAACAGTAGTTGGTTGCTGCATCCCAAGTACCAGCTCATAAAGTTCCTAGCAGATCTATGTAGAGAATGTCAGATTTATCCTAGTTTTTTCTGGCTTGACTAATGGGCTCATGAAAATGTTAACTTAGTGTCAGATACAAAGTTTATGGAAGAACTTTGTTATCTAAGCTTTATTTCACCACAGTCAATCTGACACCTAGGGTTGAACAGGACATCTTCCCAGAATGTATAAACCATTTGAATCTTTTAATAGAGCACCTGAACCCTGGCTGATGTGGTTCAGTGGATTGAGTGCTGGCCTGCAAACCAAAGTGCAGCAGGTTCGAATCCCAATCAGGGCACATACCTGGGTTGCAGTAAGTACCCAGTAGGGGTGCACAAGAGGCAGCCAAACATTGACGTTTCTCTCTCTCTCTCTTTCTCACTCCCATCCTTTCTCTCTAAGAATAAATAAATAAAATCTTAAAAAAATAGAATACCTGACACCTATCATTGCTGAGGGCACAGCAATTATTCCTCACTGGAATACATTCTCTTTCTAGAAATATATTGATTTTCTTTGCCACCATGATTGAAGTGCAAGCTGAGATCAAAGAAGCGTGGGATGGATAGGGAAGGAAAGAAGTTATAAAACCAAGTGTTTTTCTTATGATCAAATCCAGAGACAATAGCTAGAATAACTGTGTGATTTTTTTCTACCTTTGTTTTTATATTATTATATTTATATTTTAAGTTTTCCTCTTTTCAATTTTATCCCTTTCCCATATAATATAGACTGCCTTAATTGTGGTGAGTTCTGCAATTTATTTCATAGTTAGAAGGATATTGTGGCAATGATTTGTCTAGTGAAGAATAACACATAGTCCAGATATAATGTATTGGCAACTTGAAAACCTTAGTAAGATGTGGGCTCCGCCTGACAAGATAACTGCACCCCTACATCCCGTGCCTTTGGCACCTCCCTTAGGCCTTCCCATAGCCCTAGCCCCAATCTGTATTCCTTTCAGAAAGAGAGTGATATTTTTGTTTTTGTTGCTCAGGATCATTTCAGAATGGAATATATGTTAAATTATATTTTAAGTTCTGCTCCCTAAAGCATTGCAGAGGGAATGAATGTTCCCATGTATAGCAATTAAAGTATGTTAACGCCATCATTCCAAACGTTAATATTAAGTTTCTTGCATTATAACTTCAACCATGACTATGTGCAGTCAAAACAAAAGGAAAACAAAGCAATGTATTTCTCAGCTTTCTTTTCTACCAGAGGACTGACATATGGAACATATAATTTAGAAACCATCCATCAAAGCCAAGCACTTCAGACTGATTCAGAAGACAAATCTCGGAGACAATGTGGGGCATTGGCAATCTATTTTGGTAACCTAGGTGAAAGAACAGTGGTATATATCTGGACACTGCAGTGATTGTAGCAATTGTCTTATTGTTACATAAACAGCATGCTCTGGAGTTGATGGAAAAAGCTGCATCTCCTCTAGTTCTGTGTTTGATTCTGGGATTTGTCCCTAACACTCAAGTGAGAGTCTGTTCATCTTGCCCACCAAAGATGCTGTAAGCTCTCTAATTTGGTTCGGTAATGCCCCAACTCCTTAAACTCCTGGGTGTGGATTTGTTGTATGTTTTATCCAGATATTAATCTTTGAAGAGCTATTGATAAAAGTTAAAACATATTTAAATACTGTTATTTTCTAATCCTTGACAATTCCATCTCCACTTCATAATTCAGATAGGAAAATAAATCTGTATATTTACTTAGACAAAGGTTCATCACATCAAATAATGAAGCACTGCTCTATGCTACCTCAAATAGGTGTCGGTCATATATGTATATAGCATCATAGTATTACCTAAGGTTTAGGCTTAGTTTCAAATGTTGCCATTCTTTGCCATTTTCTTTGTCTTGTTTTTCATTTTAATAACTTAAACATACTCGGTCTGAAACAAACAACATAAATGTTAGCTCTTAGAACACATACGAAAAAGGCATCATGAGTGAGGATCTCAAGTGACATTGAAGGCTTTAATTTTTTTCTTTGTATTGGCTTGGAATGTTCTTACTGAGTTCTCTTAAATATTTTTTTTCGTAAAATCTGTTATTAGTTTGGGTTTTGACTGAGCCAATTGATAATTGTCATTAAGAATAAAGAATAAGAACATCAGAGTGAGAAGAACCCAATTAAATCACACTCAATAAAAAATGCTTTTGTTAATTTTCCCCTAGAAATTTGCAAAATGTAAACTTACTGCTCTAAGCATACTACTTCTACAAAGATAGCCCCCTTCTGTTAGAATAATGAGTGCCACTGGAAGCTTAACTTCACACTGAGTAATTAACATAGTAAATGAATCATT
Source organism: Micronycteris hirsuta (assembly GCA_004026765.1). Classification (NCBI taxonomy): domain Eukaryota; kingdom Metazoa; phylum Chordata; class Mammalia; order Chiroptera; family Phyllostomidae; genus Micronycteris; species Micronycteris hirsuta. Next base: position 4,246 of record PVJI01022317.1, on the reverse strand, counting down.
AATACATTACGGACACATGTTTATTTTATCTTGCTGGGCACCATCAATTTCAATAAATTGTTTTATAATTTATTCACTATAGATTTCTCATTTCCTACCATTTGATCTTGACCTAAGTCACTGGATTTTATATTAATCATAGCACTTATATTATACTATGGCCATTAAAGTTCAATTTAATTAGAAGTCACCAAATTGCATTTGGAGTTGCTGAGTTAGAGATATCAAATATAATCAGACACTCATCTCTGAAGAAAAATCAACAGAGCTTTTAATGCTAATTTAATATCTTAAATACACATTTCTCAAATTTAATCCCCTTTAAATTTTATGTCATCTAAATACTTTAAAAAATAAATATCACTGATTCTTAGTTCTCTCTTCTACCCATCTATGTGCTAAGTAATCCTGATATTAGCCGGCTGCATACAATGGAATATGAACAGTATTATATTTTATTATTGCTTTATGCTATTCACCTTATAAAACTGTAATTATAAAAAGGCTTAACTTATGCATTTCAATATGTGATAGAAAATGTTTTACATATGATGATTTATGTTATCTGTCAAAATATTAAGTATTCAGTGAAATATGGAAAAATACACCCATTTTTAGATTGATAGAATGTTCAATAGTGCAATGCAACTCAATAGAAGATGAAGGAAGTAATGAATAGTTAAGAATATCCTTAGGCTTTCTCCTAGCATCCAGAATTTCACTAAACAAAGCAAAGCATATATATATATATATATATATATATATATATATATATATATATATATATATATATATATATATATATATATATATAAAAGTATGTATTTCTGAACATTTATTGTAGGTGGCTGCTGTTGCTGCTTTGCATTATGCTAAATTATATTTCCTCGACCAATCTAGAAGTAACAAGCATTTCTTCTTAGGGACTACTCACCTACCCCAGATCCTTCCATACTTCATAGATGCAAACATCCCTACATTCCTTATCTCTAGCTAATGTAAATTCTTCCAAGATAACTTACATCTTTATTTATTGTATAAAAGGCCCCATCAAGCATCGGAGAGCAGATGTGTTTGTCTTCTCCATCTAGCCCTGCTGCTGGTGGTTTAGACTACATGCCCCAGGGCCTGGTCCTTCTCTAGCTAGAAGATGGTTCAAGAAACTCTTTCTTTCAGGACAACTTGTAGTCACAAAGATTTTTGTTTAACACCTTCCAGAGCATTAATATTTCCCTAACCTATCTGTATATTAGAAGCATCTGTAGGATTTTAGAAGAGTATGGAAATTAAACTACAAAAATGAGTAGATATCCTATATTAATTAAAATACTAATCTTCCACCTATTGTCAATATTTTATTCTTTTAAGATTTTATTTATTTTTAGAGATAGGATGGGAAGAAGAAAAAGAGGGAGAGAAACATCAACACGTGGTTAGCTGTTACATGCTCCCTACTGGGGACCTGGCCAGTGACCCAGGCATGTAACTTGACTGGGAATTGAACTGGCTACTGTTTGGTTGTCAGGCCCATGCTCAACCCACTAGGCTATGTCAGCCAGGGCTAAGTCCTCAATATTTTAAAGACCAGCAAAGTGTAATTGATACTGATAGACAGGCTGTCCAGACCACTGGGAATGGACTGAGGGTGTGATGTGCAGCCAGATAATACCTTCACAAACCACCAAGGTCATGGCAAGGGTATTGAATTTTGCAGCATTCCTGTGGGCTGGTGGAGCATTTGCTACTGGCTTTGTGCACTCTCCAGACTGGAAACATAGTACCGTGCAGCCCTAGAAACCACATGGCCAATGTAGGTGCTGGTACCACACTCAGCCTCCAGCAGGGAGCCTGAGATGGACAGCAGCTGGGAACAAGCTAAGCTACCTAGATGATCACTTAGCTGCCTTGGGCTCCAAAGCACAGCACTTTAAAATACAGCAGGAATTCTGGGCACTTCCTTTTGCTTTGGTCTTGCAAAGTACAGTGGAATTTTGTCTGGGTTTTGCAGAGGAGATGGGCTCTGAGATGGGGAGTTCCTTGTTCTCCTAGATCGAAACCTTTTTCCTTTTTCATCAGCCTCTGCCTCTCAAGTTTGTCTTTTGGTGGGTGACATGCAGCTGAACCCCACTTTGGTTCAGTAACATAACGATAGAGGCATTTGTTGTTGGAGAGGTGAGGAACACAATCCTAGATTGCAGACCAGTGAGTAACAGTTATGAAGCCCTTAAATATTTTTATAGTTGAACGTGTGTGTGTGTGTGTGTGTGTGTGTGTGTGTGTAATGCTATAGAACAAACTTGCAGACACAGGTGAAATTTTCAACAGTGATGAGTCTCATTCTTAGAATATTCATGAGAGGATGCTTTGAGACAAAAATAGAACAGTAGTTTTATTTTCTAATTTTTTTCTAGGAGAAAAAAATTTAAATAACTTAATTCTATAGTTAATTAGCAATATGATATAAGTAGAGTGCTACAGAATATGTTGAACAATGTCTAAACAGAAGCGCCTATAACTTTCCCATACAGAGGAAAACCTGACACGTATGCTAGTTGCTAAGATACTAAGTCATTTTGCTCAAGATGAAAAATTTGACTTCCATATGAAACATCCTTTAACAAAAAGCATAAATAATGTGATGGAAAGGATACGATTAGTTTATATCTACTTTATCCTTTCTTTGTCTTTAACACTTAAATCAAAGCCGTGACTCCAAGAAAGTCCCTGAGACATAAGGAGCAGTAAAGCTCCTTATGTTAAAGCTCCTTTATGGTAAAGATTCTTGGAGACAGCCTAATTTATCCCAGTCTTGTTATTCCAATACGACCTGTGTGGATTACTGAACCCAGAAGAAGGTAATTGTAAAGATGGATTGAATTAATTTGTGTGAAGTTCTTAAAAATACACTAGGCTTGCTTTAAGCACTATCTAATCAATGCAATGTTGGTCATAGTCCCATCTAATTTCAATCAATTTCAGATGAGAAAATAAATATATGTGTCCCCACAAACATAAAAAGGAAAGAACCAGGTATTCATGTAAGTTAAATGAAAAGAGCCCAACTTCAGGACTGACCAATGACCTCAGGAAGTTATTGCAGAACAAGACATTAGATGTCAGACTTTCAGTTTGAGACCACCGTTTTCTAATTCTGGAAGTATCAGCCCTAAGGTAAGAGCATTTTTTGCTCAAGGAGCTATTTTTATGCAAAATTGAACACATATTAAGCAATCACAGTATATTTTGGCTTATTAGGTAAAAAAAGTCTTTAGCATAACTAAAGTAATTCTGTTCACAAGTGATGTTTTGCTTAGTATTTGGAATAAAGTAAGCATTCCACAATATTTAGATTACATTATAACCCTATTTCCTGCTGTAGTAAACAATGTTTCAGCCATGAGGTCTCAGTTTTTGTTTTGTGTGCCTGTCTCCCAACTTATGAGTGCTTGGATTCTACTGGCCTGTATCTGAGATCTTCTCCAGAAGAAAGCCCATGGGCTGCTGGAGCTCCTCTGGCTACAGCACTAGCAGTTTCTATCCCATTGATGCCACAGCCCAGGAATGACTGGTGGATGGAATAAGAAAGCCAAGCTCTCTTTCCCTCAAGTGAAACTACCTCTGAGGTTCAATGTACACTCCAGAACTTACTATGTAATCACTTTGAATGTGGGTCCCTGTCCCAAAATATATCCTTATTTGACTTCTTTCCCTTCCTTATTTTAGTTATTCAACTCATGTTTAATATTCTCCTGGGTGCACTTCTTTCATAAATCACCTGTGATAAATTCTCTTTTTTTTATTATTTTTTTGTTTAATTATAGTTATTTGCAGCCTCTCCCCTCCCCCCTCCCTTCCCCTCCCGTCCCACCCCCCCAACCTCCCTCCTCCCCCTTAGTTCTGTCCATGTGTCCTCTACAGTGATTCCTAAAAACTCTTCTCCCCATTGTCCCCTCCCCCCTCTCCCCTGTCTATTGTTAGACTGTTCTTAATTTCAGTGTCTCTGATTATGTTTTGCTTACGTTCTGCTTTTGTTGGTTATGATCCGGATAAAGGTGAGATCATAAGGTATTTGTCCCTCACTGCCTGGCTTACTTCACTTAGCATAATGCTCTCCAGTTCCATCCATGCTGTTGCAAAAGGTATAAGCTCCTTCTTCCTTTCTGCTGCATAGAATTCCATTGTGTAAATGTACCATAGTTTCTTGATCCATTCATTTGTAGATGGGCACTTAGGTTGTTTCCAGCAC
>PVJI01022316.1:0-25486 GCA_004026765.1 Micronycteris hirsuta | reverse complement strand
CTACATCCAAGAATACTCTATCCAGCAAAGTTTTCATTTAGAATGGAAGGGCAGATACAGTGCTTCTCAGATAAGGTCAAGTTCAAGAAGTTCATCACCACCCAGCCTTTATTATATGAAATGTTAAAGGGAGTTATATAAGGTATGGAGGAACATCAACAGGGGAGTGGTTGGGGGAGAGGGTGGGAATGGGGCACAGAACAAGTAGCATAAATGGTAGGTAGACAACAGACAGGGGGAGGTTAAGAATAGTATAGGAAGTGCAGAAGCAGAAGGACTCATGTGTATGACCTATGGACAAAACTAAAGGGTGGGGAAAGGGGGAGGTAAGGGGGTTGGGGGCAAGAAGGGGGAGAAAGTGGGACAACTGTAACAGCATAATCAATAAAGTATAATTAAAAAAATTAAAAAATAAAAAAATAAGACTATGATGAGGAAGCAAAGTAAGAATTAGATAGTGAAGTAGGGAAACTGTTTGAACTAAGGAAAGTAGCACGAATTTGGGCTCAAATATGGAAATATACATAGCCTGCCCAAGGAATAAATCACCACACTGACTAGACCAGTATATTTGTACAGAGAATAGTAAATAATGCTGAAGATGTCTACAGGTAGGAAAAAAATAATAGATTTATACAAGGCAATACTGGACTATAGAGATTTAAACTATTGGGTTGGCCAAAAGTTCGTTTGGTTTTTTCTGTACAATGGCTCTAGTAGCGCTTAGTTGCCTTTAACTTCATTCAAAACAAGTGTTAGATTGTATTGTGACAGCTGTCATAATAGTGTGCATTTAAAAAAACTTATCAAAATTGGTGAATTTTTATATAGCTGTTTTAATACTAAAGATGGGAGAAAATAAGCAACATTTTCAGTATATTATACTTTATTATTTCAAGAAAAGTAAAAATTCAACCGAAATCCAAAAAGAGATTCATGCAGTGTATGGAGAAGATGCTGTGACTGGTCGAATGTGTCAAAAGTGATTTGCAAGGTTTCATGCTGGAGATTTCTCACTGCATGATGCTCCACAGTCGGGTAGACCAGTTGAAGTTGACAGGAATCAAATCAAGACATTAACTGAGAACAATCAACATTATACTACATGAGAGATAGCCGACAAAATCAATAAAGTTATTGGTGAAAATGAAAAATGTGTCTTTAATTTCACAGATAAAACTAAACGAACTTTTTGGCCAAGCCAATATGAACCAAACCTATCTAGTGAAATTCTAATACAGTGGAACTTCAGTTCTCAAATTTAATTAGTTCCGGAAGGCTATTCAGGAAGAGATTTGTTTGAAAACCAAATCATTTTTTTCCCATTAGAAATAGTGTAAATTGAATTAATTGGTTCCAGACCCCCAAGTGATTACCTGTTTTAAACTTTCTTATATACAGTACATGTAAATGTACTATTTAATCTAAGAATAAACACTCTAAAAACAAAGACATTAAGTGTAAATGAAAATTTAACAAAAAGCAAATGAAATGTACAGTATAAAAGTGAAAATTTATGTACACACTAGGACTTACCTTTAATGTGGAGAGCTGCTGACTACTGAACATGGTGAGGGCTGTTATGTTTGGAAGCACAGTCCCTTCCACAGAAATGTCAGGCAGCTGTTCTTCTGGGTCCTTTCTCTCTTTTGTCTCTTTGCTTCACTAGAACTTGCTTCAGGCTCACTGGGCCTCTGTCTCACTAAAAACCTACCCAACAATGTTTGTTTTTGCCTACGTTTTAACACTTGCCTGAAGTGAAACAATGCATTGTCACTGAACAAGTGTATTTATTACACAGTTTGCTACTTCTTTGTCAGGGTGATATTTCTCAATAAAACTTTGCAATTCTCCCTATTTCCCAAGCATTTCTTTGGTTAGTGAAGTAGGAATATCAATCCTCCCTTCCCTCTTCTCTACCTCTTCAATTGCAAACTGCACAATTTAAGTTTGAGAACGGACATTCCACCTTAACAGCAAGAAAGGGTTGTCCGGTGGAGCACCAATGCTTTGTCCAGAGACACTTTTTCTGGGAACAACTTGGTCAAGAACCAAATTTTCTGAGATGAGAGACGTTCAAGAACCCAGGTTTAACCCTGGCTAATTGATATTCTTAGGTAAAAAAACGGGACGTCCAGAAGATATGCTTTTTTATTTTATATTGACATAAGCAAGACTAAATATAACAACTTCCAAGAAGTAACTCTGGCTTCTATTCTAAAGGTTAGAAACCAACTATCAAATAAACACTAAACAAATCTTAACTTCTGGTATTAAACTTACCAGATCTTCAGGTGTTGCCCGATGAACTGTTAGATCACTCACAGTATTCTGCAAAAAAAGATGAACTTTCTTTAAAGAAAAAGCTTCCTAACAAAATATTAGCATTAACTGGAGTTTTAAAAGTAGGATGTTAAAGTTATTCAATTTTGCCCTGGCTGGTGTGGCTCAGTGGATTGAGTGCCAGCCTGCAAACCCAAAAGTCATTGGTTTGACTCCCAGGCAGGGCACATGCCCGGGCTGTGGGCCAGGTCTCCAGTTGGGGGCGTGCGAAAGGCAACCAATCGATGTATTTCTCCCACATCAATATTTTTCTCTTTCTCGTTCTCCCTGCCTTCCTTTCTCTCTAAAAATAAATAAATAAAATCTTTTAAAAAATAAATTGTTCACTTTCTTTGGGTAATTTTCTTACAGGAAAAATTCTCTTTGCGTTAAAAAACTATTTGAAAAAAAAAAGAAAAAAAAACTATTTGAAAGTTTTAGTTTATTTTTCATGACATTGGTTTTCTTTTTTGTTTTACATGCCAGATAGATCTCAGTTAAAAGACCATATTTAATTAAGCATGCTGGTCTCTAAGAAACCTTTCTTTGAAGAGTTAAGAGGCTTGATCATCACATTTTAGCAAGATGAAGTTTCCACTTTAAATTGAAATATTAATAACATTATTGTATGTTTATATATTATATAAAGTAAATGTATTTATTTAAATTGAAATAAAATGCGAGTTTGTTATTCAAATTTCTTAACCATATTTTTTTCACATTCTCCAGAAATTTATATCATACCTATTAACAGATATTGTTCATTTGTGTGTCTTTAGGTGTGAGTATGTACTGGATTTGAAAACAAATTCAAATTCCTGGGACCAAAAAGTCTTCTGTTTCAGGAACCAGTATTCTCAATTTGAATATTAATATGGATAACTTGTAGGTGTCTTGTAGAAAATAACAGACTATTAAGTGTCTTACAGAAAATAAGGACTAAATTCAACAAGCAAGTATACATTTTATTAAAAACAATGAATAAAAGAGGGTAGTATATAATTCAAATAAGTATAAGCTGGGTTGTAGTTTTCAAACTGTACTCCATGGAATGGGGCACTGCTAAAAATTCCTAAAACATAAACTGTGATCACTTAGAGAGGTTCAATTTGTGGCCATTTCAACACCTTAAGCATGGAAACTATTATAAGAGATGGAGCTTGTATAATTTCACAAAATGTGAAAACAGTCACATAAGTAAAAAGGCACAAAACCAACATGGCAGGGCTACCACACTGCACAGCTCGGGGAGGCACCGTTAAAATCCTAGTCTATGTAAAGAGTACTCTCTTGGGATTACGCCGTGCACGGCCTGGAGGGCTCCAAGCAGCAGGCCTGTGATCTGGTCCTTTCCAAAATGACTTCAGCGATTTTGTTATACAAATTTGGTAAGGTAGGAAATAAAACAACTTACAGTTTTACTCCTAAAAGAAATATACAGAACTGAGCCTGGTGAAATAGCTGTCGGTGTATTCAAAGATTGAACTTTTTGGCCATACTTTGTATTTACCTCAAGGCTTTCTCCGTTAAAACTATTGTTCCTTTCATATTCATTTAGAAAAGCACATGATACAACTATAAGATCATGAGGATTATTTTTAATAATCATAATAGAATTGAGGCATATAAGTAAGTGATATGCTTAGAATTAGTTCTCATGGGAGAAAATATAATTTCATTAATAATATTGCCACTTAGAACAATTTTCTTTTAAAATTGCCTTTAAATCTAATTTACAAGCCATTTCAAAAAAATCTCACTGCATCTATCAAAACAATATTATTCAGTTTATCTCTCTCCCTTCATTTAACATTCACTCCAAGTGACTTACAACTACTTTCAAGTTCATTCTACCTTCAAAAACCATTATTTTTCCAGCACTAGAGATAAAAAGTAATTGAGAAAGGTTCTCATGCAATTTCAAATGATGGATTTCAATTATGTTTTCAGCAATAGCAGCAAATCAGAATAAAAACTGAACTTCCCAAAATAATCACTCTGAAGGGGACAATATTTATGTTATCGTGTGCATTTTTTTTCCTTTCATCAGTTTCATTGCCTTAGAATCACACCCTTATAAAAAATATTTTATAGCCAATCAGATGGCAACAAAGCAAATTTAAACACAGAAGCCCCTCTGTTCCACTTCCAAACGCCATCAGTTTGCTCAGGATAACTGGCTAAAATGATTGGGTCACAACCCAGCAGATTCCAAGTCTGAAAGAACCCCTGAGATCCAAACTAGAAAGCAAAGGCACCTAAAGCCCTGCTGGTGTGGCTCAGTTGGTTGGAGCATCGTCCCACACACCAAAAGGCTGGGGGTTTGATTCTCAGTTACGGCACACACCTAGGTTGCAGGTTCAATCCCCGTACAGGCACGTTGATGTTCCTCTCTCACAGCAATGTTTCTCTCTCTCTCTCAAATCAATAAACATATTTTTTTTAAATAAAATAAAAAGTCCCATGGTCCAAACCCAAGTACCAAGCTGCAGAAGATAAAAATCCCCTTGGTAATACCAAGCAATAATCAGGATGGGAGCCATGGATCATGTCCAAGGTACCTGAGACCTGTCTTTTATCCTAAGAGAACCTTTGTACTGCAAGTGACCAGCCTCTGAATGTGAGAGACAATCTGAGGGATAAGAGAGCAAGGATCATCCACCTTTTCGGCCAAAAATGCCTCTCATGTGATTATGGCATCATTGGTTGCTATGGGGAAATATAAAAAATGACTCCCACAATTCAGATGTCAGTGACACAGGTCAGCTAGAGTGGTCTTCTTCAAGCAGGGAGTTCTCAAAGGGAGATGGGGGCACTTTTTAAAAACATATTACCCAATCCCGTAAGATCCCAGCTCTTCAAAGGAAGCAGAGGGTAGAGCCTCGACTCCTATATCCTAAAGAACACTCCTCAAAGGATTCTTCTCATCCCCGAGACCCAGGATGTAACATGCCCCTAAACCCGTGCTACCCTATCACATGCTGAGCCCCATCCGGAGCACCATCCCGACTCACTAGCGCCTGTTCAGCACGCCTGTTCCTCCAGAGTACCGTTACATTGCTTCTCATCCCATAGACTTACGTCCCACTCCTGCTTCACTGGCGTTTTCTTCTTCTTGACTTTCAGCGCTTTCCTTCCCCCTCCCCGGGGACTGTAACGGTTCACTCTGACAAATGACATCTAGGAGTAATAAGCATATCAAATTTTTAAAATATATAAAACCTAGTCATTAAGCATCACCATAGGGGAAAAAAGAGATCTAGGAAAATCAGTTTTAAAACATAAGGAGAAAAATTGAAGCATAATGCAAGGAATAGACTCCCAAAATACTTGGTTCTTTCATTTCATAATTAATAGAAAATTGTAATAGTTAACTGATAACTATGATAAAAAAGGGGTTTAAAAGCAACAATTTCTGTGTAGTTGCTTAATAAAAAATGCTAGGAATGCAGATATTATGAAGTAAAGCAGAGTGCTAAGACAGTAGTCATATTGTTTGTCATCCGTTATATACATTCACAGTTAATACAGAAAATGTCAGTCACACATGCTACCAGTGTGAATGCCAAGAGGAGCAGAGCAAGAGAAAGCGGGCATCTTTTTTAAGCCCTCTAACACGCAAATCACTGCTAGATACACATGTGCTTACCATACATAAAAGCGGCTAACTTTTAGAGAACAAATAAGTTCTGATGCCATTTCTAGGATATTTTTCACATAATACTAAATGGGGGTGATTATTGATACTAAACTAGAATTTGGAAATAGACAACATTTGCTCAGCACTCTTAAAATAGTAATGCTAAGGACAGTGGACTACACATTGTATTTACACAATTTTAGAAAGACCCATAGTCCCTGAACACCAGGACATGACTTTTCTAGAACTTCGTTATAAACTGAAATAATTACAGAACTTTCCACCTGACCCCCTTACTCCAAAATTATCCTAAAACAAAGACTCTAGTATTTTTAAGTACATTTTTTTAAAAAATCATTTAGTCTACTGTAATAAAGATGCCTAAATGCAAGTGTTTCCCCAGAGTTTGCCCTCAGTCCTCTTTGCTCCCGTCCTATCTCTTGTCAATCACATACTCTTTGAACTTGGTATCTTATTTCAGGGTTTATAATCCAATAAAGGAGATAAATCACATTTCAGTTTTATGATGGTGCTAGGGATGACGGTGATGCCGCAACCCCGACAGTGGTGGCGGTGCTGGCGACAGCTAACACACTGAGTGCTTTCTACAAGCCAGGTACTGCTCTAAGCTCCTCCCACATACCATCTCCTCTAATCCTCACAATAATCCCATGAAGTATTTACTATTTTTACTCATTTTAAAGACTAGAGAACTAAGGTACAAAGAGTTACCCAACTATGAAGTTAACACAGTAAGTGACAGAGTCATAAATACCATTTTAAAAATATGCAATGAAATAGAAGTCCAAACAAACCCTTACATTCAACAAGGGTGCCAAGAAACAATTCAATGGGGAAAGAACAGTCTTTTCAATAAACAGCGCTGGAACAACTGTGTATCTTTATGAGAAAAAAAGTGAAGTAGGCCCCCTACCTCACAACATATACAGAAATGACTTAAAACGGACCACAGACTTAAATGTAAGAGCTAAAAGTATAAAACACCTAGAAAAAAACATGAACGTTGGGTTAAGGAATGTTTTCTTAGGTTTGATGCTAAAAGCACAAGCAACCAAGAAAAAATAAATTGGACTACATCAAAATTAAAAACCTTTGTGCTTCAGCAAGAAAGTGAAAAGACAACCAAAGGAGTGGAAGAAAAATATGTGCAAATTATGTATCTCATAAGGAATGTGTACCCAGAATATATAAAGGACTCTTAAAACTCAAGAATAAAAACACAGATAATCCATTTTTTAAATAGCTAAGGGATTTGAATAGACATTTCTCCAAAGAAGATATAACAAATAGTCAACATGCATGTGAAAAGATGTTCAACATAATTAGTTATTAGGAAATTGGAAATCATGATTCTATTTACAAGAAATATACAGGATTTACAAATTCATAGAAACATAAAATAGATTAGAGGTTGGTGGTATCTGAAGGGAGAAGGGAATGGAGAGTGACTGATAATGGAGACAGGGTTTCTTTGTGGGGTGATAAGAATGTTCTGGAATTAGATAGTAGTGATGGTGGCACATCACTACTCTACAAATACAGTAGTCCCCCCTTATCAGGCTACATTCCAAGACCCCAGTGGATGACTGAAACCACAGAGTCCCAAACCCTGTGTATACTGCGTTTTCTCCTATACATGCATATTATAATAAAGTTTAATTTATAAATTAGGTACAGTAAGAGATTAACAATAACTAATAATAAAATAATTATAACAAAATACTGTAACAAAAGTTATGTAAATATTCTCTCTCTCTCTCTCAAAATACCTAGAAGTTTCCATTTAGTATTTTCAGACTATGGTTGACCACAGGTAACCGAAACACAGAAAGTGAAACCATGAATGAAATGGACTGCTATACACTAAAAACCTCTGAATTGTACACTTGATGGTAAGTGAGTTATATCCCAATAAAGCTGTTTTAAAAGTAGATGTGGGAAAAACATAACAGTTGTTCAAAAAAGGGTTTCAAGTGTATTTTACTCTGTAACCATTTAGATGTTCATTTATTCTAAAGAAACAAAGGAGAATCATGAAATGTCAGTAAGTCTATCTGATGAATTATGCATCCATTAAAATTATATTAAAAGAATATTAATGACACAAGAAAACACATTAAGAATATAAAAAGTTGAATGCAAAACTGCATCGTATAGTATATTCTCAGTGATGTTAATATATGTATTAGACTCTGTCTTAGGAGAAAAAGCAACAGATTCTCTCCTGCTGGCCTTGAAAAAGCAAACTGCCATGTTATGACTGACTCTGAAAAGGGCCATGTAGCAGGGAACTCAGGCCTGTGGGCAGCTGCCAGCAGAGAGTCAGAAGCCGAGACCCCCCTTCATCAAACAGCAGCAGGGAAATGAATTGTGCCAACAACCTGAATGAGGTGAATCTGGCAGAGGAATGGAGGTGAGCCTCCAGAGGAAACTGCAGACCACCAACACCTTAATCACAACTCTCTGAGACCCTACACAGTCTCCAGCTAAACCATGTCCAAACTCCTGACCCACATAAGTTGTAAGATAAAAAATGAATACTGTTTTAAGTCACTAAGTTTGTGGTCATTTGTTACACAGCATAGGAAACTAACACACTGGCCAACTCTAAACTCCAGCCTGTGTGTGGTAAAGTCACAAAGGTGTAACCAAGCTGCTGTCCCTCTTCTGGACTTCCTTGCACCAGCCTTCATAAAGGAGAGGCTTATTTCACAATTCTGTTTACTAAGCCCCAATTTACACTTCAAACTTTTGCAACACAGGGACCACTTTTGCATTGAAAAGTGTCATCTTGCATATCACCAATAATGGCGACCTCATTTTTCTTAACCAAGGGTCAGACTTTGTGGTCTTCTAACAAAAAGATTTTGTGCCACTTACAGAAACCAGGTATCATAAAAGAGCTACAGTTTACGTGCTGGCATGTGAGGCTGGAGATATTCTGATGTTTTACAGTGCTAAGGAGTCAAATAATCAGCACAGCCCAGAAAATCTAAAATATCAATAGCTTCCTAATTACTAAAAACATTGCTCCCTTCTCATTTCTCAGGTCTTTCCAGCTCCGTAAACTACCACTCCTGGAAGTCTCCCCTCCCTCGGCTTCCACAATGCTCTTTCCCCGGGTTTCTCTCCTTTTCTTTTCTCCATTTCTCTGCAGGCTCTGTTGACCCCTCCTCCCATACCACATAATCAAGATCTTCACCTAGTTCTATCCCAGTCCTCCTGTCTTCCCGCTGGAGACCATCTCTCTTCATCCTGTAATTGTTTCTGAGAGTCTGCCACATGCCGGGTCCTGGCCGCACACTGAGATACAATAGTAAACAAGTCTCATACGGCGCCAGCTCTCACGGAGCTTAGTTTCTAGATCACATCTTCCCTCACTGATCTCACCCACTCCTTCAACAAGTTATGAATGCATTGGGCACACAAGTGAAATTAAATGAGTCACAAATCAAGAATTCAAATCTTTCCTCAAAACATCAAATGTTCATTTCCAATTGCCTTCTGTGCACATCTCCCATCTCGGAGTCAAAATACAACTTATTTCCCCTGCTGTCCTCCCTGCCGACCTCTAGTTCTTGATATTTGATTGGCTTGCTTAATAAACGCTGAACTCAGCTCAACCTACACAATTACCATCCTTCTTGATGCTCCTCTTCCCTTAGCATCGCCTTCTCTTCCTTCTTGTCCCAGAGCCAATCAGATACCAGAATCTATTCTTTCCCTGGAACACCTCCCCTATCTGTCCTTTCCTCTTCATCTCTACTACAAATAATTTTGTCCAGGCCCTCATTATTTCTCCTAATTGATCTTCCTTTCACTTATTCACTCACTAACTTCATCATCCACATATAATTTTGGTTAGTGTTGTCCCCACACACCAAAGTTGCAGGTTCAATTCCAGGTCAGGGCACATACAAGAATCAACAAATATTTTGAAACCACATCCCAAGAGCTAGTCACCCGATATAGCAGAAAGTAGTCTGCACCCTCACGGAGCTTAGAGTTTATAAGATCACAATTAAATGAATAATTGCAATAAAAGGGAAAAGTGCGAAGTAAACTCAGTGTCACGGAAATACCTCACTGTACACAGTAAGAAAAACCTGCCCCTTCTCTCGAATTACCCCCAAAATGTTTAAGCTGAGAGCTAAAGTATTAATAAAAATTAGAAGGTGAAAGAATGCTGGGCAGGACGGGGGAGGGGGGTTAAAAAGTTGTGAGAAGTTCGGTTTGACTAACAAAGATTTGCGATGATGAGCGGCTGGAAAGAGAATGAAAGAAAGGCAGGGACCAGATCACGAACTTGCAAGAAAGTCACTTAAGGATTTCAAGCAACAGTTATGATGGCATTTAGCAAATCCACTCTGGCTGGTAGGAAACTGAGCAAAGAAAAACAAGTCCTCTTTCCAAACACTGTCCCTTCAAGCGCTATTACCCTGATAAACGGACTGGCGTACAGCTCAAAAAAGTTTAACAGTTAGTTCTCCCCCAGCGAAGAATCCAACTCGGCTTGGCACTAAAAGACTCTCTCCCCCACCCCCTCCTTTCCTCCCCGTGGGGCCGGGCCTGGTTGACCTTTCTTTCCAGTCTTTTTCCTCTCAAATCTCCCACACACCCTAAAACAAAGACCTCGCTTTCACATAAGGTTTAACCATTCTTTACGCTCTGTTTGGAACACCCTTCAGACTTCCATTTTATTCTCCACCGGTAAACTCCCAGTCACGCCTCAAAACTCATTCAAGCGGCGCCTCCTCCAGATAAACTCTGACCATCCAGTCGAATTAAATAACCCTCCCGGTCCCGGAGTACGCTGGCTAGTGTTTCTCCCGCTAGACTATAAACTGCTTTGACGCTATAATACGGACCCTCTAATTTCTAGCTCTGTGCAGAAGTGCCCGAAAGCGGCGTGCTAGACACAAATGCACCCAGGCACGCCTCCTGAAACGCACAGAGACCCTCAAAACAGAGTCCTGCGTGCGCTTTCTGTAGTAATGATCCTCTATCCAAGGCCACTACCGCCGGACTGTAGCTGGGCCCCTAACGGGGCGGGGGTGAAGGCTGCGGGACTCCGCCTGGTCATCACAACCTGCTTTGTCGTTTCCTGACTGCCGCTTTCCGCCACCAAACAGTTCAGGCACCAGAACAGCCCAGCCCGCCACAGGTAAACGCAGCCCGCCGCTTCCGGGATGTTGCCTAGGTTACAGAGTTCCGCCCACTCTTAGCGTACATCCGGCGAGGCCAGTGCGCAGGCGTCTGCCACAGTTCGTCTTGGGCTGTGGGACTGAAAGTTCTCCTGTGCCCTGCTTTTGTGCTAAGTTCCCTACGCAGAGTTTGAGGCAAAGCTTTGGAGGTTGGCATGTAGCATTCATTAGCCAGTTTCTTGTGAATTCTCTAAAAGTAAGATACTGCTCTCCACACCAAGATTCACATATCACATTTACTTGCTTTCACCTCTTTACTTAAAAATGTTTGTTTATTACCAATGTGTCAAAGACTCTGCTAGAGTTAACGAGGTCTAAAAACAGGCAAGGTCCCTGTCCACAGGAAGGTTACCAAACAGCTATCGATGACACATGTAAAATTAAAACTGTGATGAATGCTAAGAAGTAGGCATATTAAATAGATACTAAGCTTATAAAAATATTTGAATTATTCAGAAAAGCTGAAAAGCAGAGGGAGCCACAAAAGCAAACGTGTGTGGCAAGTGTAAAGCATGAGGAAAAGTCCATTATATTTGGAGTTCAGAGAGCAGGGGAGTTCAGCATGAGGGAGGCTGCCCTTAATAGGCTGGTGCCAGGACAGGCAGCACTGTGCAGGCCATGTTAAGGACTTCACAAAGCCGTCATCAAAAACAGGGTGAATTTGATCCAATAAGACAACACCCTTTAATCCCTGATTTTCTACTATTAAGACACACCTGTACATGGACCAGCAAATACATGTTCAACACATAGATGCAAAAAAGTAAAATAAAATTTAAAAAACCTCTGCCTTCTAATAGCTTCCACTCTGATTAAGGAAGTTTGATGTAGATATATCCAATGATAAATCAATATAATCATTCCCTGCATACATCCTCTACTCCCTGCCCCACTGGCTTACTGTAACACTTGACAAAACCACAATCTTGGCCCTCCCAACACTGTACTTACTAAGTGCCTGCTCCCTTGCAACTATAATCAGAAGGAGAAAAACAACTGGCCAAGCAGATTTTATATTCATGACAATAATTTCTGGTAGGCCCTTCAAGATGCCTGAAGACTATATCACAGTTCCTTGCTCCATTGATTCTCCTAACCTCCTAAATGACAACTTTGAACCTTCTTTCAGTGACCTTGCTTCTTACTTCATTGACAACATTGAAGCACTCTGACAACAACTTCCATAAGATCTGATCATTAATTCAATCTTCCTAACAGCATCTTTACCCACAAACCTGCCTTCTAGAAACTCAAACACACACACACACACACACACACACACACACACAATAAATGAATAAAATTACATTAAGTATATAATAATTGAAAAGGCAACAAGAAAAGAGGAAGACTAAAAATGAGATGCATTGACTCCACAAAAGAAACCATAGGCATGAGTCTACAGGAGCTGAGCAGGGCTGCTGAGAACAGGACATTGTAGACATCACTCATTCTTATGGTCACCTACAGTTGGAGTCAACTCAACAGCATATAACATACACACATAATCACCAAATTGCTTGGAGCCAATGATTAAGGAGAAAAAAATCTTAAAAGCAGCCAGGGAGGAAAGATATTACAGAGGAACAAAACTAAGACTAACATCATATTTCTCATTAGAAACATTACAAGCAACAAGATAATAGCACATCTGAAATGAATTGAAAGAAAAAAAAACTGTCAACCTAGAATTTTATAATTGTCAAAAATATTTTTAAATGAGGATAAAATAAAGATGCTTCCACATAAAACTGACAGAATTTATCATGAGTAAACCCTCAACATGAGAAATGGTAGGTGGGTATTCGAAGCAGAAGGTAAGTGATACAGAAGGGAATCTGGATCAATGCAATGAAGTGCACTGGAAACAGCTACAGGATGTAAATATATAAGATTCTTTTTCTTATTATTTAAATCTCTTTAAAAAATTATAGACTACTTAAATATAATAAAAATGTACTGTGAGGTTTATATGTAAAAGTAAACTTCATGTCAATAGTAGCATAGAGGACAGAGAAGAGAAATATATCATAAAACAAGTTTAAGTAAATGCAAAATGATTCAACTCAAACTTTCTGCTAAGATGGAAATGTAGGTAGATACATTTTGCCTCCTCACACAACCAAAAGAAGGGCAACAACAAATTTAAAAGCAAAAATAACCAGAACTGCCGGAAAATCAAACTGTATAGAAGTCCAACAACCAAAGAGTTAAAGAAACATTCATCCAGACCAGTAGGAGGGGCAGAAATGGGCAGCCGGAGCAGAAAGAAGTCACAGCAAGGCAGTGACTGGAGGACTGGGTGCGCTAGGTGGAGGCTGGCAGAGCAGGTGGTCCCACATTTTCATGCAGATAAACTGGGAGGAGCAACTGGGGAGCAAGACAGACTGTACAACCCAGGGTACCAGCACAGGGAAATAAAGCCTCAAAATCTCTGACTAAAAAAATCTGTGGGGGTTGATGTGGCAGGAGAAACTCCCAGCCTCACAGGAGAATTCGTTGGAGAGACCCACAGGGTCCTAGAATGTACACAAGCCCACCCACCCAGGAATCAGTACCATAAGGGCCCAATTTGCTTGTGGGTAGCAGAAAAAGCGACTGAAATCCTGCCAAAAGCTGAGCTAGCAGTACTATTCCCTCTTGGACCCCTCCCCCACATACAGCACCACAACAAAGCCTAGTAGGTAGTCCCACCCTGGCAAATACCTAAGGCTCCACCCCTTACTACCTAACAGGTTTCCCAAACAAACAAACAAAAATGGCCCAAATGAAAAAACAGATCAAAGCTACAGAAAAGTACAATTAAGTGATGAAGAGATAGCCGACATATCAGATACACAGTTCAAAACACTGGTAATCAGAATGGTCACAGAATTGGTTAAGTGTGGTCGCAAAATACAGGAAAAAGTGAAAGCTATGAAAAGTGAAATAAAGGAAAATGTACAGGGAACCAACAATGAAGGGAAGGAGACCAGGACTCAAAGCAACAATTTGGAGAAGGAAGAAACAAACATTCAACCAGAACAGAATTAACACATTAAGCGCAGTGTCAGTCCCTGGGGACTGACAGTGGACCTTTCGTTTGGGCAACATTAGTGCTTGGGACCAGCAGTATAAAGGTTAAAAAATAAATGTTGTAATTTTAATGAAGTTTTGCATTGGCTGCACCATTGTGTGCCTGTTTATACTTTAACTCAATACCCGTTGAGTGGTCGCTGGTCCACCACCTGAACGGAAAGCCCAGCAAAATCGGCTCTGCACTTAACATGTTAAGAAACAAGAATTCAAAAAAAGGAGGAGAGGCTTAGGAACCTATGGGACAACTTTAAATGTTCCAACATCTGAATCACAGGGGTGCCTTGAAGGAGAAGAGGAAAAGGAAGAAATTGAAAACTTAATTGAAAACATAATAAAGGAGAACTTCCCCAAACTGGCAAAGGAAATAGACTTCCAGGAAGTCCAGGAAGCTCAGAGAGTCCCAAAGAAGTTGGACCTAAAGAGGAACACACCAAGGCACATCATAATTACATTACCCAAGATTAAAAATAAGGAGAGAATCTTAGAAGCAGCAAGAGAGAAGGAGACAGTTACCTACAAAGGAGTTCCCATAAGTCTATCAGGTGATTCCTCAAAAGAAACCTTGCAGGCAAGAAGGGGATTGAAAAGAAGTATT
This sequence comes from Micronycteris hirsuta, assembly GCA_004026765.1. Taxonomy (NCBI): domain Eukaryota; kingdom Metazoa; phylum Chordata; class Mammalia; order Chiroptera; family Phyllostomidae; genus Micronycteris; species Micronycteris hirsuta. The sequence goes on along the minus strand of PVJI01022316.1, from coordinate 10,626 downwards.
CCAAGTCATGAAAGGCAAGGACCTACATCCAAGAATACTCTATCCAGCAAAGCTATCATTTAGAATGGAAGGGCAGATAAAGTACTTTCCAGATAAGGTCAAGTTAAAGGAGTTTATCATCACCAAGCCCATAGTATATGAAATGTGAAAGGGACTATCTAAGAAAAAGAAGATCAAAAATATGAACAGTAAAATGACAACAAACTCACAATTATCAACAACTGAACCTAAAAACAAAAACAAACTAAGCAAACAACTAGAACAAGAACAGAACCACTGAAATAGAACTCACATGAAGAGTTATCAGCAGGGAGGGTGTTGGGGGAGAAGCGGGGGAAAAGGTACAGGGAATAAGAAGCATAAATGGTAGGTACAAAATAGACAGGGGGAGGTTAAGAACAGGGGGAGGAAATGGAGAAACCAAGTAACTTATATGTACAATCCATAGACATGAACTAAGTTGGGGAAATGCTGGTGGGAGGGGCAGTGCAGGGCAGAGGGGATTAAAGTGGAGAAAAATATGGGACAACAGTCCCATAATCAATAAATATATAAAATATAATCAATAAAATATATTTTTCAAAAGAGCATTCAATTCATAGTAGGTATGCTCTCCACCCCCAAAGAAATTAAATTAGAAATCAGTAGCATAATTTTTTGACAAGTACCTCAAAATTTGTGGAAAAAATATATACTTCTAGTGTAAGCCATTAATCAAACAAGAAATTAAAATGGAAAGTAGAATATATTTTGAACTGAATGAAAATGAAATACAGCATATCATAATTTGTGGAATGTAACTGAGAATGTACTTCAAGAGAAACTTATAGCACTAAACACCTATATGAGAAAAGTTTCCAAATCAATGACATCAGCTTTTACTTTTAGAAATCAGATAAAGAAGATCAAGTTAAATCCAAAGTAAAAAGAAAAGAAATAATGAAAGTTGAAGCTGAATCAATAAAATAGAAAAGCAAAAATAAGAGAGAAAAACCAATGAAACTAATAGCTGAACTTTGAGAACAGTGATTAAATTGATAAACCTCTAAACAAGTCGATCAGGAAAAAATTGCATATAAATTACCAATATCAGAAATAAGAGGTAACAGATTCTACAGGTACTAAAAGGATAATATAATATTTTTAACAACTTTATGTCAATACATTTGACAACATAAAGTGAACAAATTCCTTTAAAGACATAAATTACCAAGGTTTTTTTTTTTTAAAAAATGGATAACCTGAGTAGCCCTATATCTAGTAAAGAAATTAAAATTGCAGTTAAAAAAAAAAAACAAAAAAACTAGAGGCCCAGATGGCTTCAGCAGTGAGTTCTACCCAACATTTGGGGGGGAAAGTCATGAATTCTACATAAACACTTGAAAAATTGAAGAAGCAATACTTCTCGACTCACTCTACAAGGCCAAAATTACCCTGATAGCTGAACCAAAGAGAGGCATTACCAAAAAAGAAAAGAACAGACCAATATCCCACAAGAATATAGGTGCAGAATTTCAACAAAATTCATGTAACAAAATAATTATGTTGAGTGAAAAAAGCCAGAGAGAGGAGGCGGAGGAGGTGGGAGAAAGAAGAAGGAAGACACATACTGTGTAGGTCTATTTATATAAGACTCTAGAAAATGAAAACTAATAGCATGACAGAAAACAGACCAATGGTTGCTTGGGAGTAGAAAGGAAGCAGAGAGGAAGTCAGAGAGAGATTTAAAGGAGGAAGGAAACTTGAGAGGGTGGTGAATACGCAGGTAATGTGTGTGTGTGTGTGTAACACAGTTGACATGTGTGCGTTAAATATGTGGGGCTTGTTATGTGTCCGTTGTATCTCAGGAAAGCTCTTTATTCAGCTTCCTCTGAGTGGTCCAAATAGGAGCCAGACATGCTTTACAAACCGTAAGATTTCTTGCTTCTACTAGCCCACCTCCATCTTCTAATCAGAGTGTTTCTGAAGTCTTCCCTGTGTTTCACTACAAACCTTGTCCACATCCCTCCTGATTTAGAGTCTCTGCTAAACACAAATGGTGGTGGCTGAAATCTGTCCTATATCAAGCTCTGAATAGTCTGTTTATTCTCATGTTCATAGTTTTTGTTTCCACAACTACTTATATTTTTATAACATTGATTTTTTTAATATTGGGAAGATTCATCTTGACTACTACTGAGATGAATCATTCTTTTTGTATTTTCTGATTTTTTAAATGTAAACATACCTAAACTTGGATATAAATCATAGGGATCTCTGGTTAGTTGTGAAAAACAAAAAATAGGGAAGCTGCCAGCCATACCAAATCATGACCATTCTGATTGTCGCAGAGGCTATGATTTGGCTTCCTGGACCAATTGCTGCAGGGATCGTGGGTCAAGTTCTACTCTTATATGTGGTCTGGCTATTGTCTATCTGAATATTCAGTCTCTCAGTCCCTCCTTTTGGTCATTCTTTCACTTGCAAGAATTTGATCAATTCAAGGAAAGCTAGAGATCCATATCTTCACCATTTGGGATTATACAGTTGTCTCCACAGTCTGCTGTATTGTGAGATCTTCTTATTGTTGTATCATCATGGCAATCATCTGACAAGAGAGCAGGTGCATAGATGCATTTAAGACTCTAGGCAGAATGCAGGGGACCGACATCATGGCCATTATAACAACAACAATAACAACGAATAGTTCCTGTAAGATGCTTCAGATTCAGGAACCCAGATTGCCCAACCCAAGCCAGAAGAATAAATCCCATAGGTCATGAAGAGCAAATTTAGAGGATCGAGTAGCTTTATCCTTGAGACAATGCATAGCTTATTCTACCATGACAGTTTCATTAATCCAAGAAGTGTTGGCAGTGGCACAGACACCACCATGACTAACAAACAATAAATAAAGAGCAATGTAATTGTCCACCACTGCTCACGGCAATGAGTTAAGACTCATTTGTATTCCATCTAGGGCTGAGGTGGTATCATTAATAACTCCTGCCAAAGTTAATGATAAGATTCTTACAGCCTTTTCTATTTGTATAATTTTCACCATCAGGAAGACTGCTCTGATTGTTAGGATAAACAGTCAGTAATTCTTCCAGGTAGAGAATCAAGGGTGGCCTCCTTTTGAGGCTTGTATCTGAGTCTGAATTTATATCCTTGGCTGTTTAGAGAATTATAGTCTCTAGGTATAAACAAGTGTTGGAATACTATTACTGAAGTGCACACAGTATTAGCAAACAAGACCATGTGTCCTGACTGCAAAGGAAGCAGCAACCTGTAGGGGCACATGGACATTCATGAAAAAGGTGGTCACAACATGAAGGCAGAACCAAAGCTTTGTGTATTTGGGTCTCTATTAGTCTCTCCCAAGTGGCAAGTATTTGACTCATCACCCTACAACGTTTTTAAAATTCAAATTTAGAATTACCTGGGGCCTGATAAATACATTGTAATAATTGGTTCTTTTTCTGGGAGAAGGAAAACTAGTAAAATCATAAGTTAATGTGTTTAAAGTCTTTTGTCTATGTAGGTTCAAGTAGAGCCACCATTGGTTATAATTCCCTATGATTTAATTTGATAACAGTAGAATATTCTAGAGGTTTATATGGCAAGTCTCCAGTGATGGGCGGCGTGTGCAACAGTAAGACTGAGGGCAGAGACTACTATACCAGATAACCTATGAATGGTGTTAGAATGGACATGTTCTGATCCAACAATTATACTAAAACGGGGAGAGAAAAGACGCCATTTTGGGTAGAAAACACCAGTGGTCTATGGTAAATAAGGAGAATGATTATCAATAAGCAAGTCAGAGACAAAACAAGAATTCTACAAGGTTCTCGGTCCAATGTCTTAGGGGGAAGCTGTCCATTATCTGAGGCCATGTGCTTATTCCAAAAGTTGGGTCAACCAGCCATTTCCAAAGATAGGCTGCTTCTAGAGGATCTCTGAGAATCCTTAGCTTAAAGTGCCATGTTGGGGTAGCCTTCCAGTTGTACAGAATTCTGAGTCATTTCTTCAGTTTTGAACTATGAAATCAAGAGTTGACTTGCCAAAGTTTCACTAATGTATTTATTTTTAATTCTCCTTGATAAGATCCCTTCTGATGAGTTTCAAGAGCATTTTTTATCCAACGTCACTTCCAATAGATGAAATTTCCTGGTTGATGATTATGAAGAACCCTAACTGAAGTAATGCAATTGTGAGGTTCCCCTTCTTACGATAAGGGCAGTAGAGTAGCAGCGCTCAGGGTCTTGTAACAATTAATAGTAACGTGAGAGGGAGAGAGCAACAGAAATTCCTAAGAGGAAAATCGACTGACTGAAGTGCTGTGATTTCAGTCAGGAGTAAAGTCTGTACTGCATGAGGAACCATACGGGCAGGCAAGGAGCCTAGAATAAATTCAGCAGAAGCACTGATACATTTTGCAGTGGCAGTATTGCCCTAATAAAAGGGGTATCAGCCTTTGCAACTACCTTGAGGATGAGGCTACAATAGTGATGGGGTTTTGATGTTTCCCAGGAAATCGAGTTAAAACCCCCAAGGTTTGCCCAGAACATTCATGCACAAATAGACAAAAGGATTTTTGTTGTTAGGGATGTCTAGGGAAGCAGACTGTTAAGAGTCCTCTTTGGATAGTAGAAGACTTGCTTAATAGTTGGTCTCTCAAAAAAAAAAATTCTTACTGAAGATTTAGCCATTTCATAAAAAGATGTCACAGTCTCAGAAAAATCTGCACTTACTGTCTGAAATATCCAGTGAGACCTAGACATCATCTTAACTGCACTTTTGCGAGGAGTCTAGGATGAATTTGAATAGTCTCCAGCCTGCTGTGAGAGAATGTTTTCCCCTCTTTAAAAAGGTCATGCCTTAAATTATGGACTATATTTTGGCAAAATTGTAATTTACATTTCTTGAAATTGCATTTCCATTTTCTGCTAAGACTGAGACCAAGTAAGTGAAATCCTTTTCACGAGGCTTCTCTGAACAAAGTAGAAAATCATCTCTATCTTATCTCAAAACTGAATCATAAGAGAAATTTGGATCTTTTAATTCTTGATTAAGGACCTAGGGAAATAGGAGGGACTTCAGAGAACTCTTTGGACCTACCTGTCCATGTGGAGTATTGTCCTCCCCAATGAGGCAAAAAACGTTGACAGTTCTGGTGTTGGGACAGGCCAAGAAAGAGCAATGATCCACTACAGTGAAGGAGGTGGCTGGGGAAGAGCTGCTGACAGGGGAGTATTTAGTATTAGGTACTGGTGGGAAGGGAGGAACATCAATCGTATTGATGTCCCTGAGATCTTGAGCAAATCAATACTCTTGTCCATTTGGTTTCTTTACTGGCAGAACAGGAATGTTACAAGGTGTGGTGCAGATTATGAAAAGGACTTGGAGCTTTTATTTGTTCCAGCTTTGGGGAAGTTTGGCTAACAGTTTGGTAGAATATATTTGAACTTTAATAGATTCCACTCTGATTATTTTTCCTGTGTCAAGGGGAATTCTGCACTACAGAGAGTCAGGTACAGTGTTAAGATACTCATCTGGAGTATACATCAAGCATAGCAGAAAAGAAGTTTGTACAGATACAAGTTGATTACAAATACTGTAGGTGAGTCCTCTGAAACTCAAGAAATAGTCCCTCTGGGGTGCATTTCATATTATAGTTCTATTTGTGAGGTAGTGGGGAAAGGGGAAAATTTCAGAAATGTCCTATTTAGATCTTGGTGACATGGGAAACAGGAGGCCCGCTAACTAGAAGCGGGATATTTTATCATTCGAGGGGTATATTTGGCTTTTTCTTACTGATCTTCAGTTGGAAGTAGGGACACAAATTGGGGAAGTGGCCAGTCACTGACCAAGTGCTAACTGTTCTGGACTATTTCCTGAAAAGGTTGTAGATCAAAGGTCTTTTGTCACGTATGGTCTGGCCATTGTCTGTTGGTGTGTTCAGTCTCTCACTGTGGAAGCTTTGCATTGTCGATATTTTTAAAACCTGACTGATAGATCGTATTTTACTCTTTAGTGGCTGGACTGGCGGTCCTGCAATAATAATATTTAGTTGTGGAGCATTTGAAACTGTCCACTGCACTGTCAAGTACATTCCTCTCCTGTTTTATCCTTACAGCAATCTTGTGATCCAAGGAGGTTAGTTACCTAAAGTCATTCAATGAATTTGATCTAGAATTAGGATTCCATCATAGTATAGAGTGGTTTGTAATGTATCACTCAAAATGACTGGTATAGATATCACCTCTAATGTCTTTAAAATAAAGAGTTTTGATTTTGTACTGTGATACTCTCTTCCAATTGTTTCCAATTTCATTGCTTAAAAGTAGGATAAAGCCTTGGGGATCGCAGCTGTCTACAAATACCTACAAGGCTGTCATGTGGAAGAAGGATTAGGTTTATTCCTATGGCTCCAGAGGGCAGAACACATGCCAGTGAGTGGAAGAGAGGCAAATGTCAATTAAAATGTGAAAATGCCTTTCTAATGACACACTTGCCCCCCAAGTAGGGGTTGTCTTGTGAGCGAGCCGGTTCGTGGTCTCTCCTAGTACTGAGTGAGACTCCACGGCACCACAGCGCTGGTGAGCGCTGGAACTGGCCAGGCCAGCTGCCTCTGAAGGGCCTCATAAACTTCAAATGTGAAATTTGAAATTTATAAAATTTATGAAATTTTGTTAAATTCTAAAATGAGACCTAGAGATTTTAAATACAGCAGTTAAAGTCTTTCGAATTCTGGATGAAGTTATGATGCTATGTTCTTTAAAAACAGTGAGCTCTATTTTAAACTCTAACCACTGCACTCTTCATTGAATTAATCATTTTGTCCTTATGCCACGCATTTTCAAGAACATTTTTAAAGTAAAAATTGTCCTAACAAGCAGTCATCTAATGCAAACTTTCATTAGCATTGTTCTCTGGTTGTGCAGTTGTAAAACTTTATAACAAATGTAGAGCACTTATTTTTGAAGTTTTAATAAATTTTAGGAATTCAGTGGGGTGAAAAAAAAACTCCCTTTGAATGGTAAGTGCTAGGATTTTTATCTTAATCTTAACTCTTTGAATAAGATCTGTTTCCTCTTTGTGGCTTCTTTTTTTAATGTTCCTTCATGTTGAACACAATTATATGCTTTTCTAGTTTACAAATTACTTGAAACTGAAATAAAACAGTGAATCCTCTTCTACACCTGAATTGTGATTGTTTAATGTTCTTCAAGGACTTCTAAGGTATCCTCTTTCACACCACCTTTTATCTGGCTCTTTAACTGTTTAAATTGAGTCACCTAAGTGTTGCCAGAAAATTTCTTTTTAGTAGTGGACTGTGCCTCTTTTTTGAAAAACAGTACAGAATCCTAGGGAATCTTTCAGATTCTGAGAAGTCATTACAGAGTGTAAAGTAGACAAGAGTTCTGGTGCAAAGAAATGCCCTCTGCATATGTCCAGTTACTCTGAATTGTCTTTGATAACTTCTGGGACCAGACCTCAGGCAGTGTTCAAATCTGTCCTCTTAACCATATCTATTTTTTTTATGACCGTATTTATTTGCATACACGTATGGTTAGAGAGAGAGAGAGAACGATGACGTGAGGCTGTTCGTGGACAATGGCAGGTGATAAGGAAATAAAACAGGTGTTTGGAAAAGGGGTTCTATTAGAGAAGGGAGAATTGATAGTTAATAACCATCATTCAGAGAGCCGACTGGGGGACAAGCTCTGTTGCTTTCTGCTTCTTCGCTTGCAGCCCGGTTGCACATTTGTTTGAAACGGATTGAATTTCCTGCTCAATGGCTGATCAGGTTGACCTTTCAAGACTAGTGGATATTTCTTTTTAATGTCTTCGCCTTTTCTTTTTTTTTTTTTTTTTTTTTTTTTTTTTTTTTTTTTTTTTTTTTTTTTTTTTTTTTTTTTTTTTTTTTTTTTTTTTTTTTTTTTTTTTAAGGTTGAGAGGGAAACAGGCTGTTGAAATTTTGCTAGGTGAGTTGGACATTCTCAGAAATGAGAAAGGGGAAAGGAAACGGACTTAGAAGCCAGAGAGCAAAGCTGCACTTCACGGCCTGGGTATCCCTCGCTCCCCTTACTCCCGGCCCGTGATCTCCCGTGGAGACCCCCGGCGGTTGCATCAATATTTGATCCGCCCTTCGCCAGTGCGTTGCCAGCACTCGCCGGCGGGGCTTGTGGAAGGGGCTGAGCTGAAGCCGGCTCCTGGGTCCGCGGGGGGCTTTGGAAGCACCGGCTCTGCGCTCGCCCTTTCCTAGGGCGGCTCTGCCTCGCGGCCGGGCGCGGCGCCCACCATGCCGGGATCCCCGTGGCTCGCGCTGCTCTGCGCGCTGCTCTGCGCGCTGCCCTGGCTCCTGCGGGCGGCGGCACCCGGGAGCCCCGCGCAACCCTTAGCTCAGCGGCGCGACCCCCACGACCCTGCCAGGGGCGCCGATTTCGATCGCCTCTACAGCGGGGTGGTGAACCTCAGCACCGAGACCATCTACGCCTTCAACTACACCAGCCAGCCTGGCCAGGTAAGAGACTCGCTGCCCTCGCTCGACTTCCAGGAACTTGCCAGATCTCAGAGCCCTGTCGCTGCTTCGGGTCCTTTGGGGATTGACCTCAGGAGACCTGAGGGACCCGGGGCCTCTAGTTCCCTTTCTCATTCAAAGCAATTACTGCCCAGCCCGAGCTGCCGCGTCCTCCGCAACCGGCCTTGGGAACAACTCCGCTTCCTTTGGCGCCTCCCCACTGGCCTGGTCGCTGGCATTTCTGGGCTTTACAAGGCTCTGTCTGGTTTCCCCTCACGGTCTGCGGGTCCTGACCACCGACTGGGCCTTTCTCTAGGAAAGTCGTGATTTCTAGGGTCGCGGGGGGAAAGAACTGTAACTCTCTTCCTAATCTCCAGCGGGGAAAGAAACTCGTTTCCTTTGGATGATTCAGCCAGACGCCTGTATTTGATAGCGCATTGGGAAGAGAGAGCTGCTCAGAATCTAAAATGGGAATGTGTGAGAATGGACGCAAGCCGCAGACCTCTGTGTATTCATAGTCACTTCCTGTGTTTCTGTACCATTGTCACACGTCTTTGCTTAGAGAAGCCAGAAGACCTGGCCAAAGACATTGGAACTGCAGCCATCCCCTGATCTACTGAGATTTTGATAAAAAAAAAAAAAAAAGGATAATTGTGTGAAAATTCTACACCTATTTCTAAAAAGAATTGAGGTGAGACAAGCAGAGGAAATGACTTCCAGCAACTATCCCTTTGACACATATAGTCTGATTATATAACATAAGAAAAGCATAAGTAGGTTTTTTTTTTTCTTTAATCTGGTACCCTCTGAGGTACAGAGAAAAGAGAAAACTCCCCCTTGTACCTGTCTCTGGATCTTCTTCCCATACAAACGTCTGTGTATATATCTCTTACTACTGGCATTCCCCAATGCCCCCCTGTCCCTGACCCAGGAATTTAAGAACTGATTATTGGGATACCATGATATGCCTCCCTCTCTAACTCTCGCTTAGGATGAGAGCTCAGGGAGCTGGTAACTTCAGGTAGTTCTGAGCTGGAGGCACCCATGTGCCTATCACCCTCCCAGACATCTCCCAGCTGCGTGTGCTGAGCAAGGGCTCTGTCTCCAGTGTGGCACTACATCCTAAGGTGCTCTCCTGTGGCACCTCTCTCACCCTGTCTTGTCCTCCTATGACCTTCAGGTCAAGTGTCCTGAAGTGAGCAGAGCGGCTGTGCGTGGAACCATTCCATCATAGACAAGTGGGAGGGACAGTTTTTATCCCCCAAGCCCCATGTCATTGACCTCTTTCTGTCCAGCGTGTGGTACCGACCAGCTGACATATCCCACACGAGGTGTCTTCCTAGCCCTGTGATTGGCTCAGAACAAATAAAAGTCTGAAAAACTCTATGATCTCTGGGGTGTCCCGTCAGCTTCCCCTAAATCACTGGTAAGAAAATTCAAATAATCTGTAAGTCCTAACATCAGGCTTTACTGTTTCTTGCCTTTCTGCTTAGAAATAGATTGACTGCTTTTTAACTGTCTTTTGGCCCTTTTGTCCTTAGTGTTCTGCCAGTTCCTCTACCACAATACAGCACAGGTGACACTGTTCGCAGTTGGGGTCACCTGCTTGACTTTGCTAGAGAACCATGAGACGCTGGGTAAAAGGGCAGAGTCACGTTCATCTCTGTACCCCAGTGCCTAGCACGGTGCTTGGCACACAAGAGTTCTACCAATATTTTTGAAAAAATATTAATAAATAAGTGAAGAAAGATTTAAGAAATCTGTAAGCTGAAGCTAGATAAAATAAACTACATACTTTTTTAATAGGTTGAAAGTATGAAATCATTTCAGATAAAGACAAAATTTTTTACGAAAACAATTTTTATGAACAAAATTTTTTAAATTTTTCTGATTATGCCCTTTCCAGTTAGCCTATATGTGTGTTAAAAATGTCCTTTACTTTATGAAACAATGGTGATAATTAGTTTTTAAAATATCTTTGCATAACACAATAAAAAGTTGGTCACCTCAGTAGTCCCTAAAATTTTACGTCTGAGGAACACAGCTGGGAACCATGGGACTGACAGATAACGCAAGTATTTTCATGCCATAACATGAACCAATAATATGAACCAGCA
>PVJI01022315.1:0-25485 GCA_004026765.1 Micronycteris hirsuta | reverse complement strand
TATATATATATATATATATATATATATATGCGTGTGTGTGTATATATTCATTCAAAGTTGATGGCTTTGAACCGGTACAATTCAGGAAACCACATGTTTCCTCCTGGTCATTGTAGCTGGCCTTTACCATGGGTTTCCGGCCACTTTCGTGCCTGCTTTGCTCTTGTTCACCATGCCTGTTTTCAGGCTTAAGTTTGGAGTCTCCTGTCCCTCCTCCTAAGAAATGTTATTTTACAACTTCACTGTTCAGCTAAGAAACATATCATTTGTTCAAGTATGTTTTGAGCTCTTACTTTGTGCCAGGCATGAGGTAAGGAGTGTGGGTGCTGAGGAGTATACAGCAAATAAGGAAAGGCAAATGACATGTTACGGGACTTTTACATGGTTACAAATTTTATATCAGCTTTCAGAGTAACGAAGATAAGTTTTTTTCTAAGAGGGAAAAATTAAAAAAAATTGAGATGGCGCCCTGGCTGGTGTAGCTCAGTGGATTGAGGGCTGGCTGGGAACCAAAGGGTCCCGGTTCAATTCCCGGTCAGGGCACATGCCTGGGTTGTAGGCCAGGTCCCCAGTGGGGGCCATGTGAGAGGCAACCACACATTGCTGTTTCCCTCCCTCTCTTTCTCCCTCCCTTCTCCTCTAAAAATAAATACAAATCTTTAAAAAATAAAAAAATTTTTTTTTTAAATTGAGATGGCAAAAATGTGGATTAATATTTTTCCCTTTCCTCTATTTATATTTTGCTTTTAAATTTTTAAAAAATCACAGTTGATATCAATATTGTATCAGTTTCAGGTGTGCAGCCTAGTGGTTAGATCATTACATAACTTACGAGGCGATTCCCCCTCATGAGTCTAGCACCCATCTGACACCATACCTAGTTAGTACAGTATTATTACTGTATATTCCCTATGCTGTACTTTACAGCCTCATGATTATTTTGTAACTGCCAACTTGTATTTCTTGATCTCTTTACATTCTCCTCTCAGCCCCATCCCCTCTAATATCTGGCCACCATCAGTTTGTTCTCTGTATCTATGAGTTTGTTTCTGCTTTGTTTAGTTGTTCATTTGTCTTTTAGATTCCACATATGAATGAAATCACATGGTATTTGTCTCTCTGTCTGACTTCCATCATTTAACATCATACCCTCTAAGTCCATCTATGTTGCTGAAAAAGGTAAGATTTCACTCTTTTTTTATGGCCAAGTAATATTTCATGGTATACAAGGCCCAGCAGAAATAACACCATTGAGTGTGGTTGATAGGGTGTATGAATGTCTCGCACGAGATGGACAGCAATTTGAAAATTTCACCTAAAATGTCATATGATGTGCTTGAGCATGTTATTGTTATGTTACAGAATTACATGCTTATATTTTGTAATAAAAGATTTGGTATAGATTACCATATCATAAAAAGGGATGTTATTTGTGCCAGACCCTGTATATTTGTCACATCTTCTTTACCCATTTGTCTGTCAATGGACACTTAGGTTGCTTCGTCATCTTGGTCGTTGTAAATAATGCTGCACAATGAACATGGGGGTGCATACATATTTTCAAATTAGTGTTTTGGATTTCTTCAGATAAATACCCAGAAATAGAATTGTTGGGTCGTACAGTTAAGAGGGAAGTTTTAATGAAATATGTTGGGCCCAGGTACATGGTAAAATTATCTTCCTTATCTGCAGAGCGGTATTAGGCTGCTTAATGCGGTTATGAGAAAAATATTCTGGCATAATGTGAACAGACACATTTGAATATATAATTATATTGTGATTTTGTAACTGTGAAAACCTGATTCTTGCTTTATAGGGTCTCCCAATCTTTTATTCAGCAAAAAATTCCATTCTAAGACAATTGTGATTGAACAACAGTAAAAAATAAATAATTTTTTTAAAAAAGAAATTCCATTCTGATATCTTTTGCTGTCAAAGTGAGAGAGATTAAATCTTCCAGAGATTCTGGGGAGTGGGTGTGTCTTGGCCAACTTCAGTTGACACTTCTGTTTCCATGTGCAAATCAGATCACTATCTCTGTATGTTCAGGAATTGGAAAGAACATATTGTCAATTTAGCTTTGTTATAGTTTAAACTGTAAATGTCAGCGTGAAGTTTTAAAAATATCTATGGATGGCCCTGGCCTGATGGCTCTGTTGGTTGGACCCTCATCTGTAAACCAAAAGGTCATGGGTTTGATTCTCAGTCAGGCCACATGCCTGGGTTGCAGGTTTGGTCCTTAGTCAGGGTGCATACGAGAGGCAATTGATTGATGTTTCTCTCTCACACTGATGTTTCTCTCCCTCACTCTCTCTCTCCTTTCCCCTTTCTCTAAAATCAATAAGCATGTCCTCAGGTGAGGATTAAATACACATACACACACACATATACACAAAGTATGTCCAGAAATTATCTAGCCATGTACTATGAAAAATGGAGACACTTATTGAAGAAGATACAAGATACAAGAAACATTGTACACAGGACAATGATGCGTCAGTTCCCTTCAAAGTGGGCACCTTGAGATTGCACACAGTTCTCTAAGCGTCTCTTCCACTGTTCAAAACACTGCAAAATCCTTTGCTGGAATCTTCCCTGTTATAGTTTCTTGAATTTCATTGACAGTCTGAAATATCTTCCCTTTCAATGGTGATTTTAGTTTTGGAAAAAGCCAGAAATCACAGGGCACCAAATCTGGGCTGTAGCAGGGCTGAGTTATCTGGGTGATTTGATGTTTTGCCTAAAAACTCTGCACAAGACGTGATGAATGAGTGGGTGCATTGTTGTGATGAAGCTGCCAATCACCAGTTGCCCGTAGCTGTGGCCATTTTCCTTGTATTGCGTCTCTAAACCAATGAAGAACCTTGAGGTAGTACTCCTTATTGTTTGGCCTGGAGGGGTGTACTTGTGGTGGACAACACCTTCCCAGTCAAAACACAATTAACATGGTCTTGATCTTGCTGAAACTTTGCCACACTTTCTTCAGGTGTGAAGAACCAGGGGACTTCCATTGGGATGACTGGGCCTTCGTTTCCAGATCATAGCCATAGGCCTACCGGATTCATCTCTGGTTATGACCTTTGAGGAAAACTGGTTCATTGGTAGCAGTTTGAATCAAGTCATTAGCAACTGCAGCGTGATGTTCCTTCTGCTCTGGTGGCAGAAGCCGCGGAAAGAATTTTGCCACAACACGTTTCATGCCAATATCCTGCATCAAAATTTCAGACACAATAGTTTTGGAATGCCCAGATCAGCTTCTAGTTCTTGCAGTGTCTGTCGCCGATCTTTGTCGATTGCAGCCTGTACTCGTTGCAGGCCTTCCAGAACATGGATCGCTTTCAACAGATTCTTGACCATCTTTGAAGCATTTGTGCCACACTTTTATTTGAACAGTACTCATTGCATTGTCCCCAAAAGCCTTCTGAATCATCTGAACAGTTTCTGTAGAGGAATGTTCAAGCTTAATGCAAAATTTGATGCAGATTTGTTGCTCTACTTGCTCAGTCATTTTGAATGCAATGGCCACACAGACAACATGCTCACTCAAAGGCGACTACTGACTAGTACAGTGAAGCCATTGTTGTTCACGCATGTGCATTCCAGACCACTCTCCTTGGCTGCCAGGTTACATCGATGTCATGCAAACCATTCTCATCATATTAACAATGGCTGTACTTTTTCCAGGCAGACCTCGTATATAAAAATATATATATAATACACATTATATATAAAATATATACACATATATATTATATACACGCAAGAGGTCTGTACTAGTCAGTGAGGGTGGTAGTTGCTGCTGAGTGAGCATGTGTACTGTGTGGCCATCACATTCAAAATGACTGAATGACTAGAGCAATGAATCTCCATCAAATTTTGCACTAAGCTTGAATATTCCTCCATGGAAACTATTCAGATGATTCAGAAGGCCGCAGTTTTGGGCACCTGGTGATTGGCAGCTCCATCACAACAACTCGCCCACTCATGCATAATGTCTTGTGCAGAGTTTTTTGGCTAAACATCAAATCACCCAGGTGACTCAGCCCCGCTATAGCCCAGATTTGGCACCCTGCAACTTCTGGCTTTTCCCCAAACTGTAATTACCTTTGAAAGGGAAGAGATTTCAGACCATTGATGAGATTCAGGAAAATACGATGGAGCAGCTGATGGCGAATGGGAGAACTGTGTGAGGTCCCAAGGTGCCTACTTTGAAGGGGACTGAGGTACCTTATCCTATGTACAATGTTTCTTGTGTTTTGTATCTTTAATAAATGTCTCCATTCTTCCTATTGCATGGCTGGATACCTTCTGGACAGACCATATATGTTTTATATATACATTTTTATATATTTTAGGTGTGTGTGTGTGTATGGGAGGTGACTAGGGAGTAAGTAAATGGCAGAGTAATTCATTGGTTAACCCAATTTTTAGGCTGTAACTGTTCACCGATGACAGATTTTCTAGCAGTTTGTTTGAGGTTCTAAGAGAAGCTGTGGGCAGGTGTGGCCGATTTGCTCCCTGTGAAGCAGACTCTGAGATGGGGATTAGCCCGTAGGATATTTATTATGCCGTGCTTTTTTGGATTACCACCTGTGAAAAGGAAGGGATGGGAGCAGGACTGGGCAGAGGAAGAAGTCAGGCTATGATGCAGTTTTATTCAAAGGCCTTTACTAGCCTTACTAGAAGTTCAGAAGCTGAAAGAGGCCCTCACAGTTGTCCTGGGTTGGGGGTGACGGCCTTTACACCCCTGGGTGGGCCAGACTTGGGGGGTGAGAAACAGGAAAGGACACATGGCTTTGGGTGCAGTAATTCTTTTGAAACAAGGCGGTACTTGGAGGGGATGACAGTGAAGGCCCCCTTTGCCAAGTTCTTCAGTCCTGAAAGGGATCTGGGTGGCGCAGTACAGCGCCCCCTACCAGGACAGTGCTGGTGGGCATCTCATCTGAGACCCAGAGCAGTGAGCCCTTCAGTTTCACCTGTACTTACTCACCTCAGGTTTAAAGGAGCCTTCCCAAACACCTTTCTGCTGACCACAGGCAAGTAGTCCAATGCCTAGGTCACAGCTTTCCAATCCTCTTTTTTTTTTTTTTTCATACCATTTTTGATGTAGCTTTCCTCAGCAGTCTTGGATTTTTATTTCATCTCTGCTCACTCAACAGATTCTTCCCAGAAGTTGCTCACCCTCATCCCCAAACCTAAGTAACCCACTCTCTTGGATGCCCTCAAATGAACTACTATTATTACTATTAATAATATCGGAGAAAGAGGAGGAGAAACTATCTGATTCAAATGTTTATGTGATTACTTTGAATGTAAATACAGATACATGTCTTTCTATCGGAGAGTAATCTGAGCTGAATGACGGACAATCCACAGGTATGCCACTCTTAACCAGTGGATCGGGAGTGGGCAGTAAACATGGGTATTCGTGGTATAGACATGCTGGGAAGGACTTTGATTTGGGGTCTACAGAGTGAATTAAACTAACAGGAGGGTTGTCAGTCTGAGCAGTGAGGCACTGATTTCTGTATGTCTTCAAACCTCGTCTGTACTTTCTGTTGTACTTGGCAAAAAATACTATGTTGACAACAACCAATGTGACTTGAATTCTGCAATTTTGGCTCTCTTTGGGGATTTATAATACAAATTCATGTTACAGCTTATCTCATCTCTTTTTCTCGGCATTTTTCGAATTTCACTTTTCACATCTGTAAAGACTTATAAGTCTGATTGTGATCGGTAATGGTTCTTATTATGGCAGAATGCAAATTAGCTCATGATTTATGACAACGATAAGAAGAAGAAAACTGTGCTGAGTAATAAATTTCTTATGGCAGAGAGTGAAGGAGAAATGCTGATTGCTACCTTAAGGACTTATTAAATGCGATGTTCTGCCCTAGAATGCGCCCAGTTAGGGAGCCATGACCACGGCCTGCACTAGTCTGGCCTGGTGATTTGGCCGGTCCAGAATTCATTATTGCATGGCTTAGCTGTCGGGGAGAGACTGGCTATTTGCCCACCAAACTTATTTCCTCCCTTTGGGCAGTCATATAAACTACATTTTTCTGCCTCCCTTGCAGTTATGTGTCAACAAATACCTGAGTTCTAGCCTCCCACAAGCTCTCTTCCATCCCCTTTTCCCATCTGCTAGCTCAGTGTAAAGGGCTTTGAGGTTCTAGAAAAGGATGGACCAATATATGGAAGGAACCTGGGGCCCAGAATGACCATGTAGAAGGCTTGGAACATACATTTTAGGTGTTATGTGGGGGGAAAAAACAATTGTCTAAGCTGATGGGAATGTAGAATTTATCTGTTAAAGCAATTGTCGTTAACCTAAAGAATACAAGCATGTCAGCCTACATTTCCTGAGGCCATCTCTACTGCAAAAGAGGCTAGGAAACATTGTCACTTAGTTGGACACATTACCACTTGGAATAAAATTGGAGTTGTGTTGGTAAGAAGTCTTTCCTCCATAGTCTATAATAGTACAGATATTGCAAAGTGATCAAGGAAACGAGGGCCGATAAAAGAACATTGAATTTGGTAACTAGGAAGTCACTGATGACCTTTGAGAGCACAGAGTAGAGAGATTATCAAATTGCAGAGGATGAAGGAGTGTGTAGGACATGAGTCATTGGAACTAGCAGTTACTTTGGCTGTGAAAGGAAAGGAAAAATTAAAAGCTTGAGGGGCAGAGGAGTGAAACAAAGACTTTTCTGAACTGGGGAAAAATTACTCATATTTTGAGAGGTGACAAAGAAATACCAGTGGAAAAAAAAAGAGTAAAGGAGCTGGAGAAAGAGCAGATGGCTGAGGGGGGAAGGCTCAAAGATACTGGGATGGAACTTGGCCGGGTAGCTAAGTGGGTGGTAGCATCATCTAGTGCACCAAAAGGTTGTGGGTTCGATCCCTGGTCAGGGCACATACCTAGGTTGCAGATTCAAACCCTGGTCTGGGCGCATACCAGAGGCAACTGATGGATGTTTCTCTTTCACATCAATGTTTCTCTCCCCCTTCCTCTCTCTCTAAAATCAATAACCATGTCCTCAGGTGAGGATTAA
This sequence comes from Micronycteris hirsuta, assembly GCA_004026765.1. NCBI lineage: Eukaryota > Metazoa > Chordata > Mammalia > Chiroptera > Phyllostomidae > Micronycteris > Micronycteris hirsuta. Next base: position 18,424 of record PVJI01022315.1, on the reverse strand, counting down.
AAAAATATATGTTGGGATGGGACATAGTGGAAAAATAGAAATGAGCCAAAGGAAAAAAAAAAGATCTTCTCGCATGACAGGAGTTAAGAACCTAAAGGTAGTGTATATGGACACAGAGAATTTTCGAGGTGGAAAGTCAGGAATACGATGGAACTGACCTCAAGTAGCCTCGCTGGTGTTCACTCACCCGACATCGCTGGAGATAGAGCTGTGAACACGGAAGAGGTGCTTCCTGCCTTCACAGAATGGGGAGCTGTGATCACTGAGCAAACAATTAAAATTAAGCGAGAATAGCAAAGTGATGAATCTGCCTTGAAAGTAAGGAATGTCAGGGGTCCGCAGAATTAGAAGAAAGGAGCAGCCCACGTGGGGAAGCCCCTAAGGCTCCAGCAGGGCATAATAGGGTGGTGGTGGTGACGATGGTTTACAGACGACAGTGAGAGCGCAGCTCAAGTTGGCATGAATTCATAGTGGGTCCCTTAACAGAGTTTGCTGCCTTCTCAGCGTCCACACTCTGGGACCCCCAAGCAGAAATCGAAAGAAAGCACAATTTCCAGGCAGGAATGAAAGAAAACACTGGGGGCAGTCCAGGGAGAGTAGTTTCTAATGTTAAATGTAGTAAATTTTGAAAAACGATCCAAATAAGTGAACATTCAATGCAATAGACAGTTTAAAAGCCACTAGTGTTATTATTTTTGTTAGTTAAAGAGAAAAAAAAACACTAATAGGGATAAACCACACTTTGGTATTTAGTGAACATTAATTTTTATCTTATGTGAGTTTGTTTGAGCATTAAGGAATGTACATTAAAGAATTCTCACCTCCTTCGGCTTGGTTTGGAAAGAATTAATGATTTTAAATTGAATTCCCATAGTTACTATGTTAGAGACTAACTTCTCACTGACTCAGTTTCCTCTTTTTTTTCCCCGGGCATATAGCTAGATAACATTTCTCAGACCCCCTTAAATTTGGTTGTGGCTGTTGGCTGAGTTCTGGTCCATGGCATGGGTGGAAGTGAAGTGAAGTGTGCCAGTTGCAGACTCAGCCTATGAAAACTAGCCGTTTATGATCATCCAGTTACTTCTTTCTCCTTCCAGCTAAATGCAGCCACCCAGTGGAGGACCCCGAGGGACTCAAGGAGACAATAGTCCCTGAATTTCACATGGAAAGCTGCCTGCTGAAAACCCAACGGAACTCTACATAGTGCCAAGTAAACTATTTGTGTAAGGCCTCTGAGATTCTGAGGTTTATTTGTTATGACATGCAGCTGGCATTTCTTCTCTTGACTAATTTATTAATCAGATGGGAAGTAGGCTTACTTAATAATTATATAGTTATCTAGTCTGAAGTATAGCAAGCCCTTCCCAATTTCAGATTTCTTTATACATATTTTAGCAGATACTAATTCTTACTTTACTTCTCAGTATCTTTCCCACAATTATGAAAATTTAGATGCCGTGTATGTGGGTTTCAAGTCACTGATATTGAAGGTTAATGGAGAAGTTGCTAAGAGAAAAAGGGTGGAGTAGATGACAGCCCATTGGAAAAAGAGGGGCCTCTGGAATCAGCCACAAGAAAGAAATAGGGCCTGAAGCACAGACTTCCTGGGTCTAGGACCTGCATTCCTGACACCCGAGGGGAGACAGCCGAGCTGCCTGGGCAGCGGGGGGCGCTGATACACGCTGGAGGGGAGTTTTCAGGGCAGTGCCAAGTTTTTGATATCCTAGGAACAGAGAAAGGAGTTTGAAAAATATAACTGGGTGCCAACCTGGAATTCTATACCTACTGAAAATATTCTTCAAATCACAGGCAAAACAAAGACATTTCTCAACAAAGAAGAGCTAAGAGAATTCGTCACCAGAAGATTCACACTACAAAAAATAATAAGAATTCTTTAGGCATAAGGAAAATGATCCCATGCAGAAAAACAAAAATGCAGGAAAGAAAGAGTAAACATGTGGGTAATCTAAATAAACATACACTATACAAAATGATAATAATACAGCCTTGGGTAATTTAAATATATATAGAACTAAATGCATGACAACTGTAGCCCCAATGCATGGGGTGGAGGGGTGGGGGAGACAGAGTGGATGGGAGGGAGCCGAACCAAAAAAGAGAAAGGACCGACAATTCTTTTTTAAAAATGACTTCTAAGGGTTTTTTGAAACCTGGTGCAAGTATTTTAATAGAGATGGGTAATTAATATTTAGATGATATTGAACAAAGAAGTGAAACTAGATGTCAGCACATCAATTCCATGAACATTAATGAGGGGCTTGAGTGTAGGGTCTCGGACGCCTGGCCAGGCAGAGGCCATTTAAAGGCAATCTTTCCTTGAGGTTTCTCAGACTTGGACTCCCAAAGAGCAACAAGTTCCATAAAAACTTTTAGTTGTATGCTTTTTTTAAAGTAATTTTAAGAAGTTACATAAATCTATTCTGGCTTATATGGTCAATGTGACCCAGTGCCGTTCCCACATGTTCCTGTTCATCAACACAGTGGTGCCAAGGCCTTACAATAGCATGGCGCGGTGTGGGAAGAAATGAATCACACTTTTTCCAACCAAGAAAACTTGGGGAAGAATTGCTTTACCACATGGCACATGGCGATGTAAGCCCTGAGGACCCAACAGAACCTTCAAGACGATGGTTAATTCCATATTCATATTTTGAGTAGATGCTTTTTATATAGATCTTGCATACCATCTTTGCAAAGTTTATCAGCAGTAAATGTAGTAGAGACTCAATAGAGACTTATTCGTTCAATTTGTGCTTTGGGGTACACAGAAAATTGAGTCATTAGAATAATAGATCTATGGTTTAAAATGAGCACATTATGAAAAGGACAAAGAACAACAGGTGATGATGATGATGATTCATCACCTTCAAAACCAAGTTGTAGAGAACTGTAACCAGGCCCCCATCTCTATGGCCGAAATGAGAGCTTGGGGACAGCTGAAGGAGAGTCCCAACCAAACAACCACAGGTATTTATGACTAGACTATCTTGACTCATGCCTAGGGTATCTTGGCGCATGCCTAGTGTATCTTGATGCCGAAGGGAATATGAACATCAGCTGGTGGGAGCATCCTAGACATTTTGGATCTTCAGGAGGTGAAGAAGTAGGAGACCTCACCAACCCTGAGAGATAAGAGAAAACCAAGGAACAAAAAGGTTACCCCTTGGAAGCTGCCTGCAATAACCTAGCAGCAGATTGCTTGGGACAGGCAAGTAAAACTGAGTCCCTAAGAGAAGCTCCAAGAGAAATAACAACAAAGCAAAATATCCAAACATTAGTGGAAAGGAACAGGCTCTAACACACCGGAGGCACAGAAGGGGAATGGTGATAATTTGAACAACAACAACAACAAATACTAAAAGTACTTAAGGAGATTTAAGTAAAGCTCAAAAAAGATTTTCTGAAATTAAAAATGTGAGTTTCAAACAAACACAATTTAGTAGGTGAATTGAAGGAGAGGTTGATTGGTTTTGAGATAGAGATGCTTTCTTTGTCTGTGTCTGGCCATTTATTCAAAAGTTCAGTTTCTTTTGGGTGTTATAGCTGGAATTGTTCATACCTTATTCTTGGATCCCATCATGGCCTGAGGGATTTGGTTTTGGACCCTTTATTTAATGATTCTCTTTCTGTACCCAGGTGTATCTTCAAACTTCTTTCTCTGTTCATAGGATTTTAAAAACTTGGCACTCCCTTGAAAACTTTCCTCCAGGGTACATCCGCTGCTCAGGAATCTCACCTGTCTCCACACTGTGGTGTCTGGAATGCAGATGCCAGACCCAGGAAGACTTTGCTTCCGATCCTTTTCCTTTCCCATGGCTGTATGCCACAGGCCTCTTCCTATGGTCTGTCATACACTTTACCTCCCTTTTCTCTCAACAACTTCATTGTTAGTCCTCACTAACTAGCAACCTACAAGTATGTGGTTTAAAATTTTAGAGTTCTAGAATTTATGTTTGGGTCTTTTATATATTCCAGTCCTTTTGTGAAATTCTCTATCCTATCATGTCTTTTTTAAAAAATCTCTTTTAAAGATTTTATTTATTTTTTAGAGAGAGGGGAAGGGAGGGAGAAAGAGAGGGAAACATCAATGTGTGGTTGCCTCTCACTCGACTCCTACTGGGGACCTGGCCTGCAACCCAGGCATGTGCCCTGACGGGGAATCAAACCAGCGACCCTTTGGTTTGCAGGCCAGCACTCAATCCACTGAGCCATACCAGCCAGGGACTATTTTGTATTTTTATTGAACATTTAAATCACAATTACTTTAAAGTCCATGACAGATTGTTCTGATAACTGAGTCATCTGTAGGCATGTTTTTATTGTCTGCTTTTTTTCTGTGTCTTGACTTATAATTTTTTATTAAGTGCTGGGCATTGTATAAAGATACTGCAGAGGCTTTGATGAAGTTATCTGTCTCGAGAGAGGGTTATCCTATCTTAGTGGATAATTACCTTAATCCATTCACAGACTGAGCTGACTGGAGGCTAGGTTGCAGTCTTTTGGAAGTTACCTTGGTTGAGGGAGTGAGTCGGGGCTGAAATCCAGCCTGTAACTCTACTCCCTAAGCCATGATTCCTGCTGTGGCTTTTGAAAGATGCTCTTTTCAATTTGCACAAAGGTATAAGTATAGGCTAGAGGTTGCCTGTGTTCAGCTCTTCCCCATTACTGATTTTTTCAGAGATAATGGGAATGAAAATGGGTAGGTCTGTTATGGAAACCTCAGTTAGAGCTATGGCTTCCAGAATATGTATTCTTGAAATTTCAAGAAGCTTGTAAGGCAATGTAACCAAAAAGAACAGGACTAATCCATTAACAAAAACATGACAAAGTGGCATAATGATGAATTTTCTATATTTAATAATACTTTTAAAAAATATTTTATTTACTTATTTTTAGAGAGAGGGGAAGGGAGGGAGAAAGAGAAGGTGAGAGAAACACTGATGTGAGAAAGACATCAGTTACCTCTTGCACGTCCCCCACTCCCCACACTGGGGCACCAGCTCACAACCCAGGTATATGCCCCAACTGGGAATCAAACCTGTGGCCTTTTGATTCAATCCACTGAGCCATACCAGCCAGGGCAATAATAATTTCGTAAACATGAAAACCCAAAATAAAATATGAGATGTGTAGATGTCTAATTAATGAGCAGGTCTGTGTGGCAAGTATCCAGAGAAAAAGGCCAGACAGAGAATAGATGCTGTCTAATAGTGACTCGGGCAGGCTTCCTCCAAATCCCACGCATATGTTCAGTGAACATTTATAAACCTTGTTGGTTTCGAGACCTAGCAAATAATTAGGGCCTCCACTAAAGCCGGAAACCAGACTGCCTCATCTGATGTAGTTAATCCTGACCCACAGCAGACATAAACTTGTTTAAAATACTTCTTTGTTTATTCAAATCACTTTATTTTTAGACATTTGGTCTCCAAAACAATAAAAATATTATTGAAAAGTAACTCTTTCAGTAAGTTTTGACTAAAAGAAGCACAACGTGATTTGACCAAAATAATGTTGCTATTATATAATATTTTCTGTGAATTAGTAAATTAGTGTAAATGACATGAAACAAAAAGAGAAAGGTGCTAAACTCTATACTGTATTTTCCCACTATTTATTTTTCAGGAGACATTTATATTTAGTGTCTAAGATGTGCATTTATTAAAGTTCATGTCAGCTTAAAGTAAATTACAACTTTCCAATTAGATATACCTAAATATGAAAAAAAAAAAAAAGTCTGTGAAAAAGCTTCTCTCATGATCTCCCATTCTTCCTTAGTGCGTGGTCTACATCCTTTCCAGAGGTCTTGCTCTCGCCCTGCCCCATTGGTCGGGATAGTCCCCTGCTGGCTAAAGGCACTGCCAGCGGGAAGTGTGTGCTCCTTCACACGAGGCCCCTTCTGCTCTTCTTCCCCGTTCCCAGCCGTGGCCTGTGCACCTGCCCTCCGAAATGAGAAAGGCGGCGCTCTAAGACCAGCCAGTGTGACTCTCCGACTGTTGTATCTAAACAAGAGTTATGGTATAAACTACACCCTTAATCCTTTAGGGCCCCAGATTTTAGAAATTCAGAAGCTCGCTCCTTCCCACCTTTTTTTTTTCTCAGAACTACAGTTTCTAACATGAGTTTCAAAATCCTGTTAGAACCTCAAAAGGCAGGCCTTCCTTTCTTGTTTTCTGAGTCACTCTCTTACACGCCCTCCCTAAGGCAAAGGTAAAAGCCCTTTCCGTTCGTTCTGGGGGATGACCAAGAGGTACAAGACTTTGGAGGAGTGCTTCTTTGCACTAGTCATCATAACAATGAAACGTATTTTTACAACTACTACCCTTCATAATCTGGGTAAGCCTACTTTTTCTTTTTTAAGCCATATCACTTATTCCCTTCCTTCTCTCACCCCACATACCCACCCCAGCCTGCCTGCCCACCCACCATTTATCCTGTGGTCCAGATGGACAAGACTGCTTTTCTTTCTTTTTTAATTAAATTAATTTTTTGTTTTTAATTACAATTGACATACAATGTTCTATTAGTCTCAGATGTACAACACAGTGATTAGACATTTATATAACTTATAAAGTGATCATCCCGATAAGGGGACAGCTTTTCATTTTCTGAACATGCTATGCACTTTCACGCCTGCATTCTTTGCTCGTGCTGTCTCTGCCTAGAATGTTCTCCCACCCTCATGCTCCCTCCACTGCTGAAAACTTATTCTTTAAGGCTCAGTTCCTACGTTACTTCTTTGGGAGGCCTTCTGGCCTTGCTGTAACTTCCTGAGTCCTTTCTATTGGCTTGGCCAGCATTTAGTTCCTAGGGTAAAAAGAAAAAAAAGTCATGTATTATATCATTTTATGGTCAACTATGGGCCTCCCCCCTACTAGGAGTGAGACCCTAGAGAGATGGAACATTGTTCTGAGCAACTCTGAATCCCTAACCCTAGCATAGTAGGAAGCAATCTATATGTAAATAGTGAACACTTAAATAAATCAAGGAATGAATGGAAAAAGTGGAGAAGTCTGGAGGAGGAGCAGATTTGGATAGGGGAAAGACAATAATGAATGTGATTTTAGATACATCAAATTTGAGAATATCAGTGGGACATTCAGTGAAATTCTTCATCTCCTGTCCTAAGTTATCCCTGATATTCCTGGATTCTCAGTCTTGCCGCACCTGTCTTGTAATGATGCTAATTGGACCCATTCAAGGTTGGGACTGTATCAGTTAGGTTGTGGCAGGAAAGAGATACTACATCTAAGTGGGGAAATTGAAGAGGGGTGAATGGACTATTTACAAAGATGTTCAGGAAAAATAACGCAGAGACTGAAGCACTCTGGGACTAGCAATACCTTTCTTAGTCCTGAGGGGGCAAAAGGGGTGGTTGCTGGAATTCATGAGTGGAGCTGTGGTTGTAGCAATAGCTGTAGGAGAAGCTGCTGGGGAGAAGTTTCGTCTTTGGTGGAGGGATGCAACCACTGCCAGCCTGCAGCCACTCGGGAGGCAGCTGCAGGAGTAAATTTCCTGCCCTCTCTTTTCTACCTACCCCCAAACTCCTACCAGGCCTTTCCACTGGCCTAATCCAACTGGGAATCAGTGGGCGAGGGAAACTGTTTGATACTATTCATAGTGTTCAGCCTTCTGGGCATGGAGCTGGTCAAAAAGCATGCAGAGCGGCTCTGGGGGACAGGCAGACTAGCCAGCACAGAGGCTTTCTAAATCGGGCCCGCATAGCTAGCTGCTTTGCAGCCCTTTAATGCTAGTCTTTTCATGGAGCGTGCCTCTTGAGAATATGCTACCAAAGGTTTCAGGGCTCAGGCTGGACTGGGCAAGGTGATTAGCTACAAAGCCAGGAATTCAAGGGATGAGGTGGAGTTGTAATGAGTAGGGGCTACATCTGAGGAGTGAGGCCGTTACAGGAATTGGTAAAGGAGTTACAGTAAGAAGAGCAGAGGGCTGGACTGGTGGAGGTGGCTGGTTCAGAAAGGAGGACACAAAGGAAGTGAGATTGTTACAGGTGAGCTCTTCCAGAGGTTGGCGTCCGGGCAGGGAAAAGAGAGGTGCTGGCCTGCTAGGTTAATTACGGCAGACCAGCTGCAACACGCTGTCTCAAGTCGTTACTGCAATGCTTAAGTCTCTATGCTGTTGGAGGCCATCCTACATCAGATCCATGAGCACTGATTTGCGGGGAACTAGCCACACCCATTTCTTGGCAGGGTCGGATATGGGCAAGGTGCTGCTGCACGGCGGCAGGCGACCAGGGGCAGTTCCCACAAGTCTGGCTTGTGGCTTGCATGGTGTAAATGTGGCAATGCTCATTGGACCTCTATAAACAAAGACTTCTAACTGTTAGCCTATTCCCCACACATGAAATGGCTGCTCAGCAGGAGGCAACCATGGGCAGTCCACCCGCAAGTCTCACTCTGTGCCGGCTTGCTTTAGCACTCCTGAGAGTTAGAACAATTCTAATGGCTTGTAAAATGTTGGAAGCTGAATTATCCTGACCATCCTCACACATCAAAGGGTTAAGGGGCGGTTAGCCATTTGGCAAGCCAAGCCGCCTCAATGCAAAAAGCAAAGCAGTCTGTTAATTGATGAGAGAGGCCTGAGAGAAGTCATTACTAAAAATACTTTAAACCATTCTCCCTGAAATTCAGCAATTTATTGTTCTTCTTTAGACCAGAGATATAGGAAAAGATTTTAATAGCTAGGAAGTTTAGTGAATAGCCAAGAACTTCAGAAAGTTTGTAGATAAGAACCATCCGTTGCTTAGGATTCCAAGGACACTGGCAAATGTTTATACTTCAAAGAACAGCTAATTGGGTTAGAAGTACCTTGAATTAGATGACATCTCTCTTTCAAACTTCCTAAGCACAAAGACTTACCTCTACATATATTTCTAATTACTAGTTTAGAGTTATCTAGGACCTAAGAAAATATATATGTCTAACCAATTATTAGTGCTTAAAATAGTTAGTACTGATATTATTTCTAGCTGTTTGATGATGATTCCTTATCAGAATACCCATTCGTTTAACATGAGTAGAATTTATAGCCTTTTTAATTGCTCCATGTGTTATTTCTTGGTGATTTGTAACTTGCAGCTGTCCTTTATTAATTGTGTAAGATGTGTGTCTGCTTTTTATCACTACTGTTGCAAAAAAAATGCCTTGTCTTTAAAGTAGAGATAGTTCCTTTGTTCGGGGAGTCAGTCAGTTTGTTTGGAGGCTGAGGAACTAGCAAGAAAGCTGGTCTCTCTTTTTCAATAAACTGGCCTAGGCACCATAAAGAAGAGTGTCGACTCCATTCAATTCCGCCTTGCCGTCACCCACCTTCGGAGCTACCCGCACTCTAAGAGGTTGCAGAAAGCTGGTCTTCTGCACTATGCTCTCAGCCCAACTTCCTGACCTCAGAAAGAGCTCAGACCTCTTTCAGTCCTGGACCTGGCCTCCTGCCTCACCAGGGGGATGAGGTTGTCAGGCATAGACTTGCGCAGTCTCCTCCCCAGCAGCTCAGAATGTATCTTCACACTTCCTGTCTTTCCTTCCTCCTGTCTCAGAAAAAGGTATCTTTCCTCTTCTCCGGTTCTCTGAGCCTTCCCTGTGTCCCTGATCTGTTTACTGCACCGCCCACCCAAAAGTATTTTGCACTTCTCTTGTCTTCTCTAACACTTTCCACCATGAATAAGCACAAATATAGTTAGCTTAAGAAACAAAATCACAAATTGATTACTCTCTTTCTGGTACTGTTTCTCTCTCCTCACCATAGGCACCAAAATTGCTAAAAAAGGGGTTGATGGCCATTGCCTCCCAATTCCTGTTTAGTCCTCTGTGTTTCGGCTTCTTGGACACTGCTGTATGGAACATGTGTTCTGGAAGTCTGCTGGGGCCAACTAGTCACCCTCAAAAAGGCTTCATCCAGTCTGGGGCTGTGGCTTCTCTGAGAGATTTATAACTTTAAAGACCCTTCCCTTCTTAAACCTCTTTCTTCTCTTCTTATCCTTGACTCAGTGCTCTTCCGGAGCTCTGCCCACCTCTTACTTACTGAGCTCCAATCCTGGCTCAGCCACTTCCTCTCTGTGCAGTGCCGGGTGAGTCATTGGATCCCACTGTACCCTGGTTTCCTTATCTGCTAAATGGAAATAGGAAACCCTTTGGGCTGTGTAAGGGTCCAATGGCGGGATGAGCGTGAAGCAATTTGCAGGCTACCTAGCTTATCCTATGTGTTCAGAGTTAGCCGTCAGCATTTTTTTTCTCTCTCCTATCTGACATTTTATTCAACAAAACATACCTATCCATAATTTGTTGGACTATCTCTATGCTTCCCTGCCTTGTTGATTTTGCTCACACTATTGGCCCTCCCTGGAAGGCACCCCTGCCATCTTCACTTAACTGAAATCCTACTTCTTCAAGGCTCCACCTCAATGTTACCTTTCTGGGAAGCCCTCCCAGCTCACTGAAGCCAAAGGTGATTTCTCCTCCAGTGAAGTCTTTTGCTCATTTTTCTGGCATATTTTGCCTTGTATTATAATTATTTAATTCTATGACTTCTCTTCCTTGCAAGATTTTAGGCTCTTTGATGGCAAAAGCACACTTACTAGATGTAGAATACTAGGTGGTCATGAGTGAATTCCTATGGGACTATGTATGCTAATCCAGGGAGGAAAGCATTGCATTAGGTCCAGTGGAAATGTCTTACAAAGAATATAAATGATCTCAAGAGGAAACTGGACAGAATTCACTTACAGGATTCTAAAATAAGATTTCACACAAAAAAGAATGGCATCAAGTAAAATAAGCCAGACAGAGAAGACAAATGTCATATGACTTCACTTTATGTGGAATCTAAACAAAACCCCAAAAAACCCAAAAGCCAAATAAACAAACAAAACAAAAACAGATGCATGGATCTGTACAGAGAACAGATTGGTGGTTCCCTGAGGGGAATGGGGTTGAGGGTGGGTGAAACGGGTGACGGGGATCAGTTGTACAGTGATGGATGGTAACTAGACTTACTTTGGTGATCACTATGTAGTGTATACAAATACCGAATTACAATGTTGTATGCCTGAAATTTATATAATCTTGCATACCAATTTTACCACAATAAAAAATGAATGAACACATGTAGTCTTCATTTCTTTTTAATGAATGGAAAACACTAGGGGAGATATATAAGAAATTGAAGGTCATAACCAAAGAAAAATTATTTGATTTGAACATACACAGGAATGAAATGCTGAGTTTAGGAATTAATCAAGTAAAAAAAGGAAACTTATATGTTGAGTCCATGCCTGTTCTCAGAAGCTCAGGAAATAACCAAGAGAGTTTGAATTTGGCTCAAGAGAAGAGAAGGGGAGAGAGAGAAAGAGAGAGAGAGAGAGAAAGATTGGGACAGATCTTGTACACAGTGGGTCTTCAGTATATATGAGTGAACAATAAATTAAGGAGTGCATTTGTCAAGGTAGAATCTTAGTGCTTTGAGATTCCCATATTCAACAAGAGTAGACTGAACATGAATAATTTGCCTATGTGGCTTTGACAGTGTGCACTTTTCACTCAGCTAATATTTGTCATTGATGCACATTTTTTCCACTATATTATCTCTTTTACTGGGGTTTTTCAAGATACTGCCCTGGTTTTCTCCCTCTTTCTCTTGTCACCACTCTCAGCTTCTCCTCCTCAGCATCCTATTCTTGGAGCATGTCTTTTCTCACTTTGCTCCCTATACACTTTCTACTTGATTTATCCACCTTTGCCCATTGTTTCAACTCCCCTTCACATGATGGTAACTCTCAAATATGCATTTCCAGGCTCCAGACACCCATATCCAGCTCAAGTCGCACTGAGCACATACTGACTTCTACAACCCAGCATGGACCCCTGAGCTAGCTATTAATTTGCCACTCCGCTCCTTTCTCCACCTTTTTTTAGAATAGGGGCAAAGAGAATTTGAGAGGAGGGGGAGAGAATGAATTGTTGCTGTTTCCAAAACCCCACTTCTCTTTTATTTTCCTGACCAAATGAGCTTGGTCTTATACTTGGATATTTCATTCAGAAAAACAAAATCCACGGGGCTCAGAATTTCCTTCCTTCCTTAGGATTCAGTCAAGGGAGTTGCCACCCTTACTCAAATGTTCCTTTGGGAGAAAGAGGTGTTTTACCCCCTCTGAAGTGGCTTGTCAGAGTTCCTTACAACTACATGTAGTAATCTCTTTCACAGAAATTCTGAGGACAGTTTTATCCATCTCCTTATATTTCCAGTAATGTTTCAGGCTCAAAATTGTCACATTCTCCAGGAAGCTGCCCACCTACTATAGCTCTGCACTAACTCCAGGCTCGCTTTCCTACAGAATTAGCCATCTAAGGAAATTGTACCTCATCATATATTTTCCCAAGCCAGAACACCAGATAGTATCATTATTTCTTCAATCACCTGATCCAATCTGCTTCTTAATTTTTAAAATGAGTGAACTTTCATATTTCAAATAATTTATCCATAGATTCTCTTGAACTCTTCTGCAGAGTTCTGCAGTGTCATCTGTGCAGAATCAGTTTTATTTCTTTCCTTTTAATCAGTACGCATTTTTATATTTTCCTTAGACCTCCAGGAAAATGTGAAGTGGAAATAGTGATGGCAGGCATCTCTGTCTTGTTTCCTTCTTAAAAGGAAATGTTTTTAATTAATCACTCAACGTGAAGTAGAATGTTTGCTCTAGTTTTTTTTGTTGTTGTTGTTTTGCAGATACTCTTTATTGAGTTAAGTTCTCACGTATTTCTAGCCTGCTTAGAATTGTAAAATGTCATACATGCATGTCATCTTTTATCAAATGTTTTTCTCGAGATGATTATACTTCTTGACTCACATAAATCAGAAAGATTTATCCTCTGCCCTAGTCACTTGGGAAAATGATCTGCTTTTCTTTTCTCGGATTGCACTCGTCTAGGTTTAGTGTCAAGCATTCGCTCGCCTCATAACACGAGGTGAGGAATTTACCCCCCTTTTCGTTCTTCATTGGGACAGTTTGTAAAAGATTAAGATTACATGTTTCTTAAAAGTTTGCTAGAACTCACCTATAAAACTGACTAGACCTAATTGTTTATTTTATTTTATTTGAACTGTTCCTGAACCCAAGTTCTCCCCCGAATCTCTCTCTCTCTCTCTCTCTCTCTCTCTCTCTCTCTGTGTGTATATAATTTACTTCTTTAACTGCTTAGTGCTAGGTCATAAAAAACAAATAAGTTCACCTGAAACTGGTACAAAATAATATTGAATGTAAGCTGTAATTGAAAATAAAATTTAGAAAAAAGAAAACAAGCAAGTTAGGACTAAGGGACTGTGGCAGACAGGCGAGGACCAGAAGACCAAGGAAAATAACAACTAAATGCTATGTAGGGGCCTGGATAGGACCCTGGAACAGAAGAAAAATGTTAGTGGAAAATCAGTTGAGATTTGAATAAGGTCTCCAGTTTAGTTAAATAGTGTTGTACCAGTGCTGATTTCTCGGTTTTGATAGGTATATCATGGTTCTGTAATATGAGGAGAAGCTGTGTGAAGGGTATACAGGAACTCTTCTATTTTTTGTAACTTTTCTGGAAGTCTAAAATTAGTTTAGAGTGAAAAGTTTATGAAAGAGATCATTCCAGTGGCTGTGCAGAAAGCAGACGCGGGTGGGGGCAGACCGCACACAAGGAAAGCAAGAAGTTCACAAAAGGTGGTTCGGAAGAGTGAAGATGGTGGCTATAAAGATGAAACATAGTTCACTAATTTTTCGTACCTCTGTCTCTCTGTTTTTTTAAATCACCACCTGAGGATATGTTTATTGATTTGAGAGAGAGAGAATCATCAATGTGAGAAACGCTGATCAGCTGCCTTCCGTATCTGCCCCAACTGGGGGATTGAACCCATAGCCTTTTGGTGTACGGGACAATGCTTCAACCAACTGAGGCACCCAGCCAGGGTATGTCTCATTTTTTGATTCCTAATATTGTTTATTTCTACAATCTTCCTTTTTAAATTGATAAAATTTGCTAAAGTTTTATTAATTTTATTAGTCTTTTTGGCAAACTAACTTTTTAAAAATTCTTTTCATTTTTTTCTTGGTTGTTTATTACATTCATTTCTGTCTTTATTTTCTCAATAAATATTTGCTGATCTCCCATTACATTTCAGGCACTATTCTAGGCACTTGAAATAAATCAGTGAACAAAACTGATCAAGATTCTTGTCATCAAATCCACCAAGTTTACAGCCAGATAAGTCCAGCAGCAGTCCATTCTAAGAGGGAAATGGTACATCTGGGATCAAGCCCAAGTAGCACCAGAGGGCATGAGGAAGCTATTTGAACAGGTAACTACACCCCATGTCATCTCCACAATTACATCAGTGCCCCTGCCCCAGCTCACATTTATGGCCCTATGGAGAGACCCCTGTGACCAGCTGAAGGAGGAGGCATAATAATCCCAAGCTTGGTTTACAGATGAGTTGGCTTAGTATGTTACATAAGCTGAAAATGAACAATGACTACATTATATAGCTCCATTCAGGAGTGACCTTGAAAGAGGAAAACAAAAATCTTCCCGCTGGGTGGAACTGTGAGAGGTGCACTGGTCATCTACTTTGTGTTGAAGAAGTGGCCTTAGGTGAGAATGCGTATAGATTTCTGGGCAGTGGCCAATGGCCTGGTTGTCTAGACAGGAAATGTATGGGAATATCAGAGACAAGGAAGTCTGGTGTAGGAATGGGTCTATGGGAGTGAGCATGAGTGGGATGATCTTTATGTCACATGTAATGCTCACCAGAAAGCATTCACCATAAGAGAGGTTCTGGACAACTAAGTGTCCATGCTGATAAGCTGATTCAGCCAGTTGACATTAGCCAGCCTCAATCATCAGCCACCCACCACTGGCATGATGGGCACATGAAAGGAGTGGCCATGGTAATCGAGATGGAGGCTACTGATAATATTTAGCTACTTTTGCCTTGAATGTCTGACTTGTGAGCAACAGAGACCAACGCCAAGCCCTGAAATACGGTACTGTCCCTTGAGAAGACCAAACAGCCACCTAGTGGCAAGTCAGTTAGACTTCTTTCTTCCCGGAAGGAGTAGCAATTGGTTTTCATAGTGATAGGTGGGTACTCCGGGCACGCCTTGCCTTTCCTGCCCACAGCATGGAACCCAGACAGCATCCTCATCTGGAGGCTTATTCAACTGCAAACCGTAGCCACCATGAAAGTCCTTTGGATACCTTGTACCCTGGGCCACGCAGGCAACAAGAGGTGTCACTATGGTGGCAGGAGGCAGAGCTGCTGTTACACAAAGGGGCAGGAAACAGATAACCCACTTGGGAGTCTCTTCGTGCTTCCTGGTCCCTTGTGACTGTAAGTGAACACATACATGTAGGAGCCCCAACCTGAGAAGTTGCCTCAGAAATGAAGCTTTGTGTCACACCACCAGGGAAGCCACCAAGACCTGTTGAAGTGATAGCTGGAGGTGAGAGAAATTCAGAATGGATAGTGGGAGGGAGATGGGGAGTACCACTTATGTCCTAGTAGCAAATCCAACAATGCTCTATTCTCCAAGTTTTCTCTTAAGGCTAGAGGCCATGAGAATCATGGAAGGGCTGTTCCCCAAACCTGCATGGAGATGGACATCTATATTCCTTAGGGGGTGGACACTGGCTGCCATGGAAATGAACTGCTCAAGTCTCCTGCTGTGGGCAGTGTAATTGACTGACAACCTCTCTAGATCTACCACCATGTTCGCACGGAAACCTCGATCCCCCTGGGCTGTTTCAGCTGTAGCTGAGTGCAGCTTGTGTAGTAGTGTAGACCCATTCCTGTAGGTCCTGTGGAGTAACTCGGGTGGGAACCTTCGGCTCCCGGACTCCCCATCAACTTGGCCAAACTTTCATAGAACTGTGCTGCCATTTGAGACTCTTCTTACCCAAACTTCCTTCCTTCATCCTCTCTTTTCATAGGTGTCCTTGTGATCTCTCGGCCTGCTCCTTCTTCCCTTGTGCTTCATAATGTACAAAGCTCTGGCTTATCCAGTCCCATTTTGGCATCTACTTCTTGGAGGACTTTAACCAACATCTGATGTTTAAAGCCATAAGACGGAGTGACATTGTCAAGGCTGTGAGTGCAGATGGAAACTAGAAGTGAACTGAGCTCCAGGATTTTCCAACATTCAGAGTGAAAGAGAGAGAAAGAATTAACAGAGACTGACAAGGGCTGGCTGGTGAAGTAGGAGGAAAACCAAGAGAATGTGGTGTCCTTGAAATCAAGGAAAAAAGGTGTATCCAAGAAAAGGAATGCTTGACTATGTCTTCGATACTGCCAGGTCATGTCAGCTGAGGATCACAGGATTTAACAAACTGAAGCTTATTGGTGACTTTGACAAGAGCAGTTTTAGTGACGGATGCAGATGACGCCTGATTGGAGTTTGTTTAAGAGACAATAGGAGAACAGGAATTCGAGATGCTGATTATAGGCAACTTTGGGGGGAGATTTGTTGCAAAGTGGAACTGAGAAATGGGGCAGGAGCTGGCAGAGGAACTGAGATCAAAAACAGGATTCGTAAGATGTGAGAGGTAACAGCGTATTAGTGTGCTGAAGGAATGATCCAGGAAAGGTAAGAAACGGATGATGTAAGCGGAGTGGCGTACCATTGTAATGATGTTGTTGAGTAGGTTATAAAGGATGAGGTCACTGAGTGGGAAGCTCTTCAAAGATTCTCTGCTCCAACTCTCTGCTACGCCCCAGCCCAAGCTCACCTGAGGTCAATTAAATGCAGAACCTGAAATAGCACAAACTCCCACTGGCCACACAGGGTGTTGCATCATCAGCTCAGACACGCACCACTGATTTTCAGTCCCCTCTTTGTGTTTGCTATCTAGGAATTTTGCCTCACTTTCTGTGATTTAAACTAATTTTATAACTTTTACCCATCTCTCAGTTTTGTGCCTGGATTGTTTTCTGGCTACCTCAGTCTACCATCTTACTGCAAATGAGAGTCTCCTACAATGATTTTTCTCAAGGGCAGATCTAATTAGGTTTCTTCCCCACACTTGAACCCTTTGGTGGTTTACAGTTACCTTAAGAATAAAATCCAGGCTTCTCATGACAGCATATGGGATCTGCTTCTCTACTCTCCGGGCTCCTAGCTGTCCATCTCTGCAGCCCCGGCAAACACCAATATTCAGTCATCAAATATGTTGGTTTGCCTTTTCAGTTTTTGACCTTGGTGCTGTTCCAAGGATGGTCTTCTTCACTCTAAGATTATAAGGCTGTTCTATATTTAATACAGTATATTTTATTGTATTTTTCACATTTCAGATTTATTTCACTTACAACTTTTTTAAATGATGTGACTAATTAACTTTAATTTTTATCCCATTTTTAGCCAATTGCTCCAATGCCCCCTTTTCAACTTTAAATATTAGTGATTTGAAACAGAGGCTCTGGCATGTTTCCATTAACAGCAGCACAGTCCTGGGAGTCAGAGAGGTCTTGGTGTGCGTGATGGATGCCAGCTCTGCCTCTTCTCTGCTGTTGTGAGGATTCTTGGAGGCAGCTTATGTGTGGCACTGGCACCAAAGCAGCATCTACTAATGTCATTGTGCTGGGTATGATTATGCCTTAGTAGGAGTAATAGAATTAATGGATTTTTGGGGACTGTATTCTATTCTGTTGAGCTGTTCATCTATACCAGGACCATATTGCTTTAGTTTCTTGAGGTTTGATGGAATGTATTTATTTATTTATTTTTATTTTAAAAAAACGTATTGAATTTCTTGGGGTGACATTGGTTAATAAAATTATATAGGTTTCAGGTATACGATTCTATAATGCGTCATCTCTGTATCGTATGGTGTGTTCACCACCCAAAGTCAAGTCTCCTTCCATCACCATTTATCCCCTCTTTACCCTCTTCTACCTCTTCCATTCCCCCTTCCCTCTGGCAATCACCGTACTGTCATCTGTGTCTATGAGATTTTCTTCTCTGTTTAATCCCTTTACCTTTTTCACTCCCCATCCCCGACAACTCTCAGTATATTCTCTGTATCTATGAG
This sequence comes from Micronycteris hirsuta, assembly GCA_004026765.1. Classification (NCBI taxonomy): domain Eukaryota; kingdom Metazoa; phylum Chordata; class Mammalia; order Chiroptera; family Phyllostomidae; genus Micronycteris; species Micronycteris hirsuta. The sequence continues at coordinate 338 of PVJI01022315.1, read as the reverse complement.
TCTGTTTCTATTTTGCATATTAGTTTATTTCATTCATGAGATTCCTCATATGAGTGAAATCATATGGTATTTGTGTTTCTCTGACTGGCTCATTGCATTTAGCATTACTCTCCAGGTCCGTCTGTGCTGTTGCAAAAGGTAAGATTTCTTTCTTTTTTATAGCCGAGTAGTATTTCACTGTGAAAATGCACCACAGCTTTTTTTTACCCACTCATCTACTGATGGGCACTTGGGCTGTTTCCAAATCTTAGCTATTGTAAATAATGCTGCAATGAACATAGAGGTTCATATATTCTTTCAAATTAGTGTTTTGGGTTTCTTTGGATATATTCCCAGAG
>PVJI01022314.1:0-17141 GCA_004026765.1 Micronycteris hirsuta | reverse complement strand
AGACAACTGTAATTGAAGAACAATTAAGTAATAAAAAAAGAAAGGATACTAGAAAAGTTATTAGAAAATCAAAAGGGTGAATGTCATATATTGTGAGTGAAATGGTTGATGTCTTTTTACTGGGTCCTAAGACAAAGTGTAGTAATGTTCCAAGACATTACGCAGCAGCTCAACTTAATTTTTTTATTTTATAGCAGTGTCATATTGGGATGGCTTAGACAGTTAGGCTTTTAATGTAATTTAATTAATCAAATCTTGAGTCACTATTAAGTGGTTAGCCTCACAGACCAGCCATGACCAGTGAGCTCAACAAGGATTGGCTGAGCATCAAACAAGCTCATCAATTGAGCATTGTCTCCTAGGGTGTTGGAAAGAGTATAAAAGGGGAATATGAGCCCACCACACTGGCTCTTCAAATAGTGTCTGAACATGTAGACAGCAGGATATGAAATAGGTAAGCAGAGAATCACTGTAGAGGACACATGGACAGGACTAAGGGGGAGGAGGGAGGCTGGGGGGGAGGTGGGGCTGGAGGGGAAGGGAGGAGGGGAGGGGAGAGGATGCAAATAACTGTAATTTAACAACAATAAAGTAATTTTAAAAAAAGAAAATAAAATTTAAAAAAGAAAATAAAAAAAGTAAAAAAAAGTAAAAAAAATGTTAAAAAAATAAAATCATATCCACACAGCTAAAGAAAAAAAAAAAGAAACAGGTAAGCAGAGAAGAAAGCAAGTATCAGCTACTGTAGTAACTAAGAGTCTGAGTTAATATGAATGGTCAGAGTATGAGTACTGTGTGGGAGGTGAAGGAGTAGGGGAGATGGAGGGATAGTGGGGGGTGAGGGATGGGGTGGGGGAGTGGTGGTAAGGAGAGATGGGAACTGGGGAGAAGGTGAGGTCCAAGGAAGTGGGGGATTGTGTTGGGGGGTGGAAGAAGGATACTCTCTTTGAGTTGGGCTTGAGCTGAACCCTAAGTACTTGAGTAGGGGGCAGAAATTTTGAGTGAGGTTGAAGATGGGAAGAGAATAGGGAATATCTGATGTATTGGGGAGCTAATCATGCTGTATCTATTGTGGAACAGAAATTTAATATTGGAAAAACAGTAGGAAATAAATTGATATCAAATTTGCTGGAGGGAGCATAGTTTAAATGCCTAATCACCAAGGTTACAAGAAGTTAGTTGGAAAGGAACAAAAATACCTACTAAATATTGAATGTAAAACAAACAGCAACAATAGTTAAAGCACATTTTCCTTTTTTCCTATATTTTCAGTATCAAATGTGTGTTTTTGTAATCAGGAAGAAGGAGAAATTAAGAGGTTGTACCAGAAAATGTACTGAACTCTCTACATGCCACCCTGGGATGGTCAGGGTAATTTTTTAGGTGTTTGGGCTATTGGAGGAAAGGCAAAAGTAAAACTCAACAAAAAAAACTTCAAATACAAGGCAAAATTGGGGAAATGATTGAGGTTCTTGTACTTCAGGGGCTCTAAAGAGATCTTGTTCTCAGCTAAGTGGCAGTACAGCAGTCTTTGGTAAGGTTATTCTCAGCCCAGACAGCTATTTGCACAATGACAGCCATGTCTCATCACTGAGTGGGCCCTGTTTCTAATGAGGGAAACAGAAGTTGGCAGGGTTTAGTCTTAGGCAAGTTACTTAGCCTCTCTGAACCTGTTTCCGCATCTGTAAACTGCTGCCAGTAGTAGTCTTGACCTCACAGTAACAGCTTTTGTGATGTATGCATGAGGTGACAAGTGTTAAGTGCTTAGCAACTGTGTTTGGTACATAGTCAAGACTCAATATTACAGTCATCATTAATACTTGAAAGAATAAACTTATTTTCTGACCTAGAGAATTACTTCTTACATTGCCTTACATGTGATTAGATGCCTTTATGGTCTGTGTTTGGACCCAAACCCAGGCCTAAATTTGAACTAAATTGAATTTCTGGGTTTGATGGCATGGCAGGGGGGAGGGGGCTATAGCAGCGTGGGAAGCAGGGGTGCAAGGTGTTGTGGCCATAGGAATATTAAATTCCATGTCATCCTGTGGTTTAATTTGGCAATGACTGTTATTCAAACAAAGCAGTGTTGTGAGTGGCAGAGGAAGGGAGAGGAAGAAAATCAACACATTTTTGGAAATCAGATGTAGCTTTTGCTTTTGACTATTTTGTTTTTTCTTTCAGCCACAGAAATATTTCTTTGCTCTGGAGCTTACACTGAAAATCTCTTGCAGGACACAGTACAAGCCTAAATTTCAGAGGAAACTTCCATTTAAGATGACAAAGAGTGAGCAAGACTTCCCTTGATACCTGTTTTAATAGGAGAACCTCTAGAAGAGTGTTATCTAGCTTCAGAAGAAAGCTTTTAATATACTTAGGACCCCTCAAAACTCATTTCCTGTAGCTATGACATATGTGGAAATTGAAAGTTGACATATGCTCTATTTCCTGATGACCTTGCTTCCGTGCTAATAGGAGTATAGGTGTCATTTAACCATTCTCTCTATGCATTTATGTATTAGGTTTTTCTAATTTTAGGATAAAGTTTTAGTGTGAAGCCTGGCACTGCAATAATTCATTCTCCAATAGTTGCTCTCTTAGACCTCAGACATCTGGCATGATGCTAAAAGGAACTGGTCCTAGGTCAATATTCAAAGCACAGGGAAGCTCTGTGTGACCAAGTCAATGGAACTTTCCTGTTTTTTGGTTCTGTGGTATATGTTTAAAGCAAGGTTTCAAGCGAAAAGCTTTGGGCATTCACCTCTCCTACACTAATGCAAGACTTTCTTTGCCATAATGATACTACTAAATGCCCATTTGTGATGCTAAGCTTTTGTCAACGATGATATAATGGGTTCAGTATGCAACCGATATGGTCTTCTAACCCCCTCTAGAAATAACGCATCCTCACTAGACTCTCATTTTCTGCTCTCAAAGAGTTTACACTTCAGTTGAGAAACCAGACCTTGGTACATACTCTGTGCTGTAACAATATAGACCCACCTGTTCATGATGTATAACATGGGAACATGGGGCTACCCACACGTGATTTAAAAGGAAAAATAATACCAGCACAGAAATCTCTTGTTTTGGTTTTGCTCTTAACTGAGTGAACTTAGATTTCAGCCTCTTTGTGATCAGCTGGTTCTTAATATGAAAAACCTGGGACTGGAATATACAGTACCTTTCAGTTTTACCGGTAACATTTTAAAAGGGGTCACATTTACCTGACATTCTCTGTAGCACCTTTCCTTTTAAAAGTTTGCAACTAATAGCAGAACTTACATTTCAGCATTAATTACTTTTAAACACCCCTGAACTTTCCAATTACATACTTAAAGGATAAGTGAGAAGAGGAGATTCTAAAATTTATTATCAATCTGCCATACCTAGCTTGGAATTCTTTCAACAAGTGATTATTTCCCACAATCCATTCATTCTTATGGCTTCTCCCTACTGTATAAAACAATGTTCAAAAATTGAAAAGAACACACACACACAAAGCGTTGACTGGTGGGGCTCAGCCGACTGAGTGCTGGCCTTTTAAACAAGGGGTTGCCAGTTTGATTCCCAGTCAGGGCACAGGCCTGGATTGCAGGCCACCTCCCCAGTAGGGGGCACACAAGAGGTAACCACACATTGATGTTTCTCTCTTTCTCCCTCCCTTCCTCTCTCTAAAAATAAATAAATAGAATATTTAAAAAATTTTGAAAAGCACAAAACAAATGAGAAAAATCAACCTAATCCCTCCACTCAAGTAAATTGCACTTTTCTCCTGTTTGTCTGAAAACGTGTGATTATACTTATAGATTTGCTGTCCGCTTTGTTTCTCTTTGGAAATAATATTTCTTGTTGGTATTATGCCGTGTAATGCAAAGTAATTAGGTTACTTTTAACCTCTTTTTATTCCTTTCCTTCCTTCTAGGGCATTAGTGGCCAAAGAGGCGGAGTCTCAGAGCGCGGGTGCTGCCGGTGATAGAAACAACGCGAAGTTATAAGGGTGGAGGATAGGCAGGAGGCGGGAAAGATTCTTAGTAAAAAAAAGGAAGCAAGGTCCGCTGAAAGACCTAAGAAATTCCCCACGGTACAACTTTTGCACAAGTTTTCAGTAGCATTCAGCAGAGGGCGCTCGGAAATTGTCGTCATTTTCCGGACAGCCTCCTAGACTCCACCCTCTAGAAAATTGAACAGTATTTCCGGCTCTCTTTAGTTGTGGACGCTCGTAAGTTTTCGGCAGTTTCCGGGGAAACTCGGGGGCTCTACTCCTCGCCCTTTCTGTTCTGATCGCCCTGTGCGGTGGGGTAGGGTCGAGGGTTAGTCATGGCGTCCCGGTCTCGGAGACTGCAGACTAAACCAGTCATTACTTGTTTCAAGAGCGTTCTTCTGATCTACACTTTCATCTTCTGGGTGAGAGACGGAGGCCCTCGGTGACTGGAGGGGATTCTGGGCTTGGATTGGGGGTGTGAACTTGAGTGGAGGGAGCTTATATCAGGGGTTTGAAAGGAGGCACGGGGTGGAGAGGTTTGAGAGGAGATTGCTGTGGGAATCAAGTGCTGGTATGAGTTGCTTGGGCTCGAGCTCCGGCATCTTGTCCGCGCCAGGGTCGGGGTGCGGGACGATGGCGAATGGTAGGCTGAACTGGGACCCAGATGTGCCTAGCAATGCAGGGCCGGAGGGTGGGGTAGGTGCGAGAAAGGTAGTTAAACCTCCAGAGTACGCAGATGGTGTCCACCTGGACCATTGGAGAGGCAGTGCTGGCCTGGCAAGCCTGAGAGCTTGCTTGCACAATAGTGTCTCTATCTCGCGCGCTCTCTCTCTTTCCCCCTCACCCTCTCCCCCCTCCCCTCTTAAGAGGGGAGCATTTCATAAGTGTGGTAATGGCCCCACTCCCGCCAGTCTGTCTTTGGCTTGCTTTTGTGTACTATTCCTCATCTTTCTAAACTTGGGGGAAGGGGAAAGTTTCTTGAATTCATAAAAACTTTTTTCTTCCAGGAAGGTTTTCCTAAGGCGGTAGTAAAGTAGTTAAGAAAGTTTTGATCCCTAGGGCAAATATGCCCTGGGCTTGTGTTTACAAAAAAACAAACAGATGAAGTTTAAGGATTTTATTAAGGTGCCTTCTCTAGTTGTCCCGGGATTTTCACCCTGGCTACCTGGGCTACCAGATGATGCTGTGTGTGGATTTATCAAGGCCTGTCCTTGTGTGCAGATCCTGTTTGTATCCCCCTCTATTACCCACCTTGTCTGCCATGTCCCAGCCACAGATCTGTGGCCACACACTGTTAAATCATTTGTTACATCTATTATTTCTTACATACCCAGTGGTTTGTGGTTTGAATACACAGTATATAACTTTCAGTATACAGTGTATAACTTTATACTCATTGATTTCCCACGTAGATCACTGGTGTAATCCTTCTTGCCATTGGCATTTGGGGCAAGGTGAGCCTGGAGAATTATTTTTCTCTTTTAAATGAGAAGGCCACCAATGTTCCCTTTGTGCTTATTGGCACTGGCACTGTCATCATTCTTTTGGGCACCTTCGGCTGTTTTGCTACCTGCCGAGCTTCTGCATGGATGCTAAAACTGGTGAGTCCTTATTTTCCTTAGAATTGATTCTTGATTCCTGAAAGGTTTTACATGTATCTTGTTGACTTTGTTTCTTGGAACTGGCCATGTCCTTTTAAGAATTTTCTTGTTCCTTATGAAAACTTACCAATAGTTCAGCTGCCAATTACCACTTTTATTGTGATTTCCTTCCTTTTCAACAAAAACCCACGCTGATTGAACAAACCATTTTTCCCCTTTGACTCCCTTTGCAGCTGTGATGTATCTTATTTATGCTGACTTGGACTTTCTTTTTATCCTGCAGTATGCAATGTTTCTAACTCTCATTTTTTTGGTTGAACTGGTCGCTGCCATCGTAGGTTTTGTTTTCAGACATGAGGTAAGCCTGAGTTTGGGAGATAAAATGGATTAAGTCACAGAGTTAAAGACAGCTTTTACTAGTTTAAAAATTACTTACAGCTGTGTTTAGAGCTTTACTTTGCAACCTGTAATGGCTTTCTTGTAAAAATTCTAGCCCACTTTTAATATAAAAGAAGATGTAGAAAAGTGTGAACACTAACAATTACCAGAACAAAATTAAAGGTACCCATAATTACATGTATTTCTAGTCATTTTTCTGTGTATAAGTATCTATTAAAGTGGAGACAGTACATTTTATAACTTTGATAAGAAACTGTTTAAAGCACAAAATTGATACCTTCTCCACTTATGCCACACAGTTAGAAAAGATTAGATATACTTAATGCAAATCATGAAACTCTTAATATTGATTAGAAATCAGGGTTCCACTCTGTTAAGCCTGGGGTTAGGAAATGATTCAGTGAGTAGTGAAGGCTCATCAATGAGAGTGTTTCACAAACTGGTAGTATAGTCTCCCAAAGTAAGATTTTATAGCTTAAAAATTCCATATGTATCAAATTTGTGCTGTTTAAAGTGGATAAAGATCGGGTGCTGGGGGGGGGATATAGCAGTACAGAGCTGCCACTTGAATAAATACATGCTTCTACAGCACTTTGAACTTGTGATGCTTATCATCTTTTATTGCAGTGTTTTGCTTAGTAATGCACTCAGCTAAACTATATCCCTTGGAGGACAGGATTGGACCATAGAAGTTAATTACCACGCATATTACTGCTGTCAAATATATGACCACTGGTCAGATGTAGGAATTTTTTTTTAAATTTTATTGTTCAAGTACAATTGTCTGCATTTCCCCCCCCCCCAAGATTTAGGAGTTTCTTATTTGACCTAGAAATCAAAAGAACTTTTCTAGAATCTTTGTTTACTGGCCTTGTGTTTCTTTGCTGTAGATTAAGAACAGTTTTAAGAATAATTATGAGAAAGCTTTAAAGCAGTATAATGCTACGGGAGATTATAGAAGTGATGCAGTAGACAAGATTCAAAATACGGTAAGTACTCATAGGTATAGCTTCACAAGAGCACAGGACATTTCCTGTCCCCTCACAGAGGAGTATAGGGCCCTGGCTAGAAGGTATTGTCCACTTGTCCTATACTCATAATCTTAGATTAGGAAAGAATGGAGACATGTTCCTGGAATGAAGAGTATAATGATGCTAAGGGAAATATCTCCATTTTCTCCTAATCATTCTCACATGTGCAACTCTCACTCCCCACTGACCTCGTGGTCCAAGTTCTGTTATCACCAACAATAGCAGGAAAGTAAGGCCAGTCCAAAAATGTTAGAAAAATTTGGTGTTTGAAAGAAGTGCTCATCTTTCAAATTATAATTGAGGGCAGCCACACAAAATATTAAATATAATAAATGTCTTGAACATAAATTGTAATCTAAGATGATAGGTTAAGTGTTTGACTATAAAGTTGTAATGTTAAGTATCAGTGTTTTTGTTGGGATTTTTCAGTTGCATTGTTGTGGTGCCACCAACTTTGGAGATTGGAAGGACACTAATTATTATTTAGAAAAAGGATTTCCCAAAAGCTGCTGTAAACTTGAAGATTGTTCTCCTCAGAGAGATCCTGATAAAGTAAACAATGAAGTAAGGAGCTTTTAAAAATTTTTTTGAAGATATTAACTGAATACAGAGTTGACTCAATTTTTAATTTTTACTCAATACACATAATCTGAGATACGGCAGGTATTATTCTCACTGTGTAAATTAGGAAACTGAAACTCAGAAAATTTGTGACTTGAGTTCATATAACTAGCAAGAAACACTTTTTAAATGTGTAATCTAAAAGGTGAAACTTCTGTTCCTTAAACTTCTGTGAAAACATCCTTTCAAAATGCTTGAAAGGAGACAGGATTTGTTACATGAAAGTAAGTTTTAATAAAATGACAAAAGCTAGCATAGCTAAAGCTCATCTTTCTGCAGAGATGTATGATGCAAATATTATTGCTTGTGCTGTACTTAATGGTTTTTTTAATCTCCCATTAGGGTTGTTTTATAAAGGTAATGGCCATTATAGAATCAGAAATGGGAGTCGTTGCCGGAATTTCCTTTGGAGTTGCTTGCTTTCAGGTAAGTCCTTGCAGTTAGGAACTATTTCATAATGTTTATAGGTGTCAGCTAGAAGATTTCTTCTTTGAAGGCTTTAAGTTTTTGCTTTGGGGCCCTAGATGGTACAGGCATTTTCAGAGAAATTACATTTTCACAAACTTCTCAGTTGCTCATTACAGTATAGAAATACTTTTATTTTGTATATGAAATATATAGTAAATAATTTGTGATGGGGTCTATATTTAGCTTATTTGGGAAGGAATATTTTGCTCTTTTCATTTCAAACTTTTGATGTCTTGGATCTTATATTTTTCCACATTGTTTTCCACAATTATGAAGTTGTCTAGGTTTTTATTCCCATTTAACCTATTCTTTTAACCATGGCCAGTCATGCCTTGAAACAACAAAAAGCAAGGCTTAAAATTAACTTCTAGCACTATATATCTTTTGAAAGCAGTTAATTGGAGAAAGATCTGGCACTCTTTAGTTATGGCAACTTTCCAACATCACAGTTAATTAAAGAAAACATGAGATAGATGGGAACCTTCCTTTGCTCTGCAGTCAGTCAAGATTCTAAAACATTAATAGAATCTTTTTTTCCTGGGCTGCAACTGCCTGATGAGTTGCATATAAGTCCCAGCCTATTAAAATTTAGATCGTATAACCCCTCACTCAATATGTGCCTTTTTATTTGGGTGGATGCTATATTGTGGATCCAATTGTATTTCTTGAGTTTTGCTATGTCCCACTGTAGCATGAAAAGTCTTGTATTGTGCCTCTAGACAATTTTTTTAGGGATGGAGTTTTTCCCATTAAACATTGTGAAGGTAAAAGTAAAAGCATTTTGATAAAGTCTAATCTCAATATATTTCTAAAGTAGCAGGCATAGCTATGCCTGAATCTGTACTGTCTAGTAAAATAGCCACTAACCTCCTTTTAAGGGTTCTAGTATTAAATTAAATTTAAAATTTGTTCCTTTACTCTAAGCCCTATTTGAAGTTGAAAAGCCACAAGTGGTTAGTGGCAACCTTATTGGACAGAACATTGCCAGCATTGCAACACTCTCTAGACCCTCCAAGAAAATCTCTGTCCTCACAGTTGGAGATTTTACTTGATAAGATGCTTTTTCTAAACCACACTGCTTTTGTTTTGATAACTGAGAGGAAGAGTAAGAAAAGTTTCTTCAAATTTGTGACATTTAAACTTTTCCTTGAGTGATTTTTTGTCGGTGTAAGTTGTGAAATTTCAAGTCACAGTAGTAGTAAAACTGCACTTACATTGGTTGACTGTGATCTAGGTGCTACAGAGTAGCAAACATAGTTGTCTAGCAAAGCTTCAGGAAGGAAATCATGAGTAAATTAGAAGTGAAGGAGATTGTACCTACACCCTGAGATCTTTAAGCTCTTTGTTTTGTGCATTTAATTTAGCTCATATTTTATTTGCAGCTGATTGGAATCTTTCTTGCCTATTGCCTCTCTCGTGCTATAACAAATAACCAGTATGAGATAGTATAACCAACATTACACGGCTTACTCCTCTCCAACTTTAAGGTACATTATTTTGTTCCTCAGCTCTTTCAGTCTTGGTGTTTGCTTCAGCCTGTATATGTGATGGATGGAGTAAGTTTGCCATAAGGTCTGGTCCAGTAGTGCCTTCAAATCTTATTGGTACTGTTTTAGTCCCACATAGGCAGCTCAGGCCTCTAAATACAAGGCATAGCCAAAAAAGATAGATGAGCCTTTTTGGGATTACCTACACATGCCCAGCCTCAGGATCCTAAGTGGTCCACTTTCTAACAAATTTGAACCTAGTGTGAAGAGAAATGGGGTTCCTTGGCAAGTACACTCTGCTCTTGACTAATGGTAGCATTTCCCCTAGTCTTTGACCTAGTTCTCATAATCACAGTCATCTGGTGGACTATTATTAGAGCCATAAATGCATCTAGCCTAAACAGGAACAAGATTTGGGGGAAATGTGTGTTTCAATAACTTCAGTATTTGGTTGGTAAAATGTGAGAACTGTTGGCTGGCTCAATTAATGCATAGGGCATGCTTCACATTTTAATTGAGCCCCTGACTGGGAGCACATGAAGTTCTTCATTAGTAGAATAGATCAGAATGTGTGCAAGTGAATACAGATATTGAAATTTGGATTACAAGTAAATTAACTTTTTTTTCTTTAATTTTAGGACATTTATATTCCCCACTGTGAACTACTAGATCACCTGGTTTGAAAACTGACTTATTACCCATAGACCAAAAAACGACACCAGTAGTCTGATTCAATCTAGACATTTGTTCAATATGTTATAAGCCTCCCTTTGTCCCATTCATCATGTAAGGTCATTGAAACTCCCTTATCACTCTGAAATGCTGGAAGAGCTAGTAAACTGTAAATGAAACAACGCTGTGTTTCTCTTGGTTTTTGTTTTTCTCAATGTAGGGGTTTTGAAAGACTGGATTTTCTATTTTGATGCACTGTTATAAAATGGAACTTGACCCCCTTCAAACTAGCCCCTTCCCAGTTAAGGTTATGTGCTTTGATTGCGTAATTTGTGTCAAGAAGTTAAAATGTTTTGATTACTTTCTCTCTGTTCTACTGATAGGCACAGAGTAACATTGTGCAATTTTATTCTGGTCAGGAGTTGGATGGAGCCCATCAGAGTTGCCAGATGGTAGTATGGGTCTCTGACCTAAGGTACCCAAGACTAAAGGGCACTACCAATGGTTTGTGACATACCAGATAATAACTCGCTTACAGTTACACTTCTTTGCCTCCAAATTAAGGTTTTTATAGTGATGTTTATATTTCTTCTATCATTCAAAAGGTTCTAACTAACGATATTGGAATTACTGTGTTTTCCTGAGAAATTTAAAGCAACTCATTTTCATTAGCTTTATTTAGCTGGTATTTTCTTACCAAGTTGATATGACTTAATTGTCAATATTATGGTCAACTTTAAGCTTAGTTTTGGTTTGTGCCTTTGATTAATAAATAAATATAAAACTTTTACACAATAAATATTGTTTTCCTCTAAAATTATCATACTTAAATTCACTTTCAGAAAATCTGCTGGAGTCCAGGCTGGTGTAGCTCAGTTAGTTGGAGTATCATCCCATATACGGAAAGGTTGTGAGTTTGATTCCCAGTCAGGGAAAATGCTTAAGTTGTGGTTTTTGTCCCTGGTTGGGGTGCATGTGGGAGGTGGCTGATCAATGTATCTCTTGCATTGATTTCTCTCTCTCTCTCTCTCTCTCTCTCTCTTCCCCACCTTCTTCCCTCCCCCTCCCTCTCTCTCTAGAATCAATCAATCAATATTTTTTGAAAAAGAAAATCTGCTGGATGGTTGGTTGTTTTCCGTTGAGAAAGTTAAGCCCTGTATTTCTACTTGGACTAAAGTTTTAGATATGAAATGTAAAACTGAGCTATAGACTACCTCTTTAAAAAAAGTTAATGTCCAGCCCTGGCTTGGTGGCTCATTTTGTTGGAACATTGTTCCATACACCAAAAGGTTGCAGGTTCAATTCCTGGTCAGGGCACATACCTAGTTTGCGAGTTTGATCCCTGGTGGGAACATGTACAAGAGGCAATAGATACATGCTTCTCTGTCTCTCTCCCTTTCTCTCCCTCTAAAATAAATAAACATATCCTCAGGTAAAGATTTAAAAAAATGTCCATACTACTGTCTGTTTCTATGTGTTTTTGTTTGTTCATTTGTTGCTTTCAGTTTTATGTCCCAACTATAAGTGAAATTATATGGTTCTTCACCTTTTCTGACCTACTTCACTTATCATGCTATTCTATTAGAACCCTATATGATATTAACCAACGTTACCCCAATAAATTTAATAAAAAATAATAAAACCACATACAAGTAATGTCTCTGTTTATAAAAACCTTTTCCCTTTGAAAGGATTACATTCCTTGTTATGAAATAGCAAATTCTTAGTATTCTCCCAGAGTTCAGACTTTTTTATTGTATAGTTTTCATTACAAGTTGGATAGATTTAACCAGTACCTTTAGGGTAATAAGAAAACTATTAAAACTTGTGTATAAATGGAATTCTTTCTTTGGTTTTGGGTTTCTTTGTACATCTATTAGAACGTAGTGCATCTCTGATGGCAACACATCCTCACAGTCCTTGATAGTAAGGGAGTGAGTCAATCACAGTTATAAAGTGGACAGAAACTACTAGCTACTAGTTAAGTAAGATAAATAATAACTTTCAAGTACATGTTTTTAAATGCTTGGAGTTACTGCAGAAAGAGGATATTGTTCATTAAAACATGTGACAAGGTGACTTGACATAAAGGAAAGTGATAAAACAGTTGAAATCTTGTGGCTCCCCAAATGCAGTAAATTAGATTTTTTTGGCTATTGGAATTGTGGACACTGAGAAAGAAGATACCAATTCATAGCTCCTGGTGTCTATCCAGGCTCAAATTTAAAAGCAGAGGCTATAAGCTGTTTCTAAACAGCCCTTCTCTCTTAAGGGAGAAGAAGCCTGTACTTAGCTGCCTGCTTATACTTGACATCTGAACCAGCCCTTATAAAAGAGTTTCTGGAATTGTATTTCAACCCTGTCCAGTCAGAGCTGTACTGCTATATCCCCATAAGCATCTTTACTGACCAATCAGAGTGGCTCCATTATGATCAATCAGAACAGTGCCTTTTAGGCCAATCAAACTGCAAGGATTGATAGTCTTCATTTGCATGAGGACGGACAAATAAGGGACCAGGGATGGGGACTTCTGTTTATATGTCAGCTCCCCTCTGGCTTGGAGAGCATACTTTCCCTTTCCACTGAAGACCAAAGACTGCATTTCCCCAGCTGTAACTGAAACACTGAAGACATCATATAGGAGACCGTTCTGCATGGCATGGGTCCAGCTCCCACTTGGAAAGGCCAGTGGAAAGCGAGGTCCAGTATACAGGAACCACACCCACAGATAGGTTCTCCTGTGGGGAATCAGGCCTGCATTGTACCTAGGCTGCTTTGAGACTTGCTTTTTGCTAAAACTCTCCCTGAATTGAGGCAACAAATGTTTATTGCATATCTTTAAAGTAACTTCCTAAAATCTATGCTAAACCTTCCAAGGACAAGTGTACCAGTTCACCCACTTTTCCCTTTACATTTTCAAATATCCTTCCTTTTTGATGTAATTAGCAACATCCTTTCCTTTGTTTTCTGTAAAAGGTAACCACCTAAAGTGAACCTATGCATAGTGAATGAGGACCATCCTCGATGTAATGTTTCCAGAAAAAGCAATAAAAGCCTGTCAAGGCAAGGGTTGGGGCGCTCTTCTCTTGAGAGAGTGGCTGTGCTGTCTCTTTTCCTCCACAGGATTTGGTGGTCCATGTGAATTTGTCTAATCTCAGCCACAATACCACGGACCCCACAAGGCGGGGTCTGCATCAACATCACACAAAAGCAAGGAGGAGGCCTGAAGAAAGTGTAATGGAGCAGAGCAGAGTGGTCTAACAGGAGAGAAACCTCAACCCAGGGCTGCCTTGCCCCAGGGCTACCTTGTCCCACAGTCACCTCAGTCATGTTTCACAGCTGTGCTGTTTTATAGTTGAGCTGCAACACGATTGAGCTGTTCCAAAGCCGTGCTGGCCATGCTGCTATCGCAGTTGAACTGTTTTCACTGAATAAAGTTTCCTTCTTCACCACAACCCAAACTGGGGTTTCCTGTTGGTGTTCATTTGCCCCCAAAGTCATCGGTTGACAGAATTAATGAAGCTAAAGAAGAAAATATTTAAAGGATAATTAGAGCACTTTTCCAATAGAGATTTTTCGCTAAGATGACCTAGAAAAACCTTTTAAAGTTTAAGTTAAAAGTTTTCCCTCATTATCAAAAAGAAAAAAAGTAAAAATATGGAAAGTAGAAAGAAAAAAACACCACATATCAACCTACCCTTCAGGTAGGTTGATGTATTCATTTTTAAGGTAGGTTATTTCATTGTTTAGTTATAGAAGTCCCTTATAGCCATTGTGTGCATGTGTATACTTGTCTGTAGAATTCACCTCCACCTTCGACATGACAAAGGTATTCTGTGGGTTGTCTCACTCTAGGCATCAGGTTGCTTGGTAAGGCAGCTCTGAACTCCACTTTGAGAAGCAGAGCTCCATGGGTATATTTTCTTAAAGTGGGGAAACTTGGCAGCTTTGGCCTATTCCTATAAAGGGTTGGGTGTATGTTGTAGGCACCAAGTTTTATGGAAATAAATGCCTAATACAAAGTATAAATGCCATTTCTGTTTTTCTTGAGAGCTCACACAGGATTCTTTGAGACATGATGTATTTCACCTCCTGCCAGAATCCAAGTTGGTACTCTGCCAATGATTCAGCCAACACAACCGATTAAATTATGAGAAGTAAAATAATATATGCATTTTTTATGAAAATGAGGGAATTGCAGTTCCTTTGGACTATTCTGTGTGGGGTTTTTTTGTACTTGTAGAAAAACACTAACAGTATAAATAGCATCTCTGCTTTTCCTTAGCATACATAACATACAGGTTATGTTAAGGTTTGATTTTTTAGTTTGCTCCCCTTTGAGGCAGCAAACTTTGCCTGTGAAATGGCAAACCCAGCTTTTTTTTTTTAATTCAGAAAAGAAAACAAAAGGCTGATATTTCATAAAAGAATACATCAACTGAAACAGCTACAGGGAAATGAGACTAACATTTTTAAGTCATAGGTCTATAACTACCCAGATTCCTTGTGAGGCAGAAGCCAGAGTGACTTAATTATGTTTTTTTATTAGGTATCTCTACCCTATGGATCTTAGTACAGTTAGGCACTGTAAAAGAGCACAGCAAATGTTAATGAAATGAATGAGTGAGTGAATCTAATTATAATGGCTCTTTATGTTCTGTGTGAAATAATTTGTTCATCTAAGTATCTCCACATAAGCCACCATAGAAACCACCTGCCCAGTTAGAAATCACTTGCTCAGTTAGAAACCACTTAACCTCAGAAACCACTGCTAACTTCCTCCTAATCAAATAACTTTTTGCTGCTTCTCTTTTCTGAACTCACTACATTTGACACCATTTAAGATTCTTATTTTGTTCCTTGTTATGACCTTGTAATATCCTACTTTTCTTCCCTTTTACTGCTCTTTCTGGTTTATTTTGCTGTTTGAATTTCCTCCTACTTTTCAAGTGTGGCTTGTGTTCAGCTTTCTGTTCTTAGGCTATGCTAATTTTGGAGGAATTAAATGTAGATGGTCATCTGGCATAAACCCTTGCTCTCTAGTTGGACAATTTAGTTGTGTGATGGTTATAGTGGCTTGCTTGTATTTCTTCCCCTGCCCAAATCACACCCAAAATCTTAACGTTCTACAAGTTTCAGCCAAGACAGAGGCATAGATACACTTTGCCTCCTTGCGTGAACAAAAAAAGGAAACAACCAATTTAAAAACAAAAAGCAACCAGAACAGCCAGAAAATTGAACTGTATGGAAGTCTGACGACCAAGGAGTTAAAGAAGAAACATTCATCCAGACTGGTAAAAATAGGCAGCTGGGGTGGAGAGAACACATGGCAGGCAGCGACCGGTGGACTGGATGGTCCCACATTCACATGTGGATAAAGTGGGAGGAAAAACTGGGGAGTGAGACCACACAAAGCAGGGTTCCAGTGCCTCAAAAATAAAGCCTCAAACTCTGGCTGTAAAAAACAGTGGGGGTTATGGTGGCAGGATGAACTTCCAGTCTCTTGAAAGCAGGATGAAAGTCAAACAATCCATACTGTTTCCCCTCTGACCCCTCCCCCATATACAGTGTCATAATGCAGTGAAGTGGGTTGCCCCACCCTAGTGAATACCTAAGGCTCCAACCCTTAAAATGTAACAGGTGCATCAAAGAAATATGGCCCAAATGAAAGAATAGTAGAAACTCCAGAAAGAACTAAGCGATGAGGAGATAGTCCAATCTATCAGATGCAGAGTTCAAAACACTGGTAATCAGGATGCTCACAGAAAAGATTGAGTAGGGCCATAAACTAAAGGAAGAAGTGAAGGCTGTACAAAGTGAAATAAAGAAAAATATGTAGGGAACCAACAGTGACAGGAAGGAAACCAGGACTCAATAATTTGGAACACAAGGAAGAAATAAACATTCAACCAGAAAACAATGAACAAACAAGAGTTGAAAAAAAATGAAGGACTTCTGCCAAGATGGCGGTGTAGGTGGACGCACTTGCCGCACACACATCCAGAGTGTCTAAACAACGAACGCAGTAGCGAAAAATTAAACAACCAGAATGGACAGAATCGAACTGAAGGGAAGTCCGACACCCAGGAGGTAGGAGAAGACGAACATCCAGGCCGGTAAGCGGGGCAGTACCGGGCAGAGGAACGGAGTGAGAGGCAGCTGTCACGGAGAAACTCACGCCGCCAGTGCCTGAACAGGGCGTGGCCCCGAACAACAGGTGAATCCCGCAAGCCTGCGACGCTGCCGGAGAGAGGCCAGGGCTGAGCCAGCAGAACCGAGTCTGGCAGAAAAGGCGGTGGGGAACTGGGGAGCAGAGGAGTGATGGGAGCCCGTGGTGATCAGAGGTCGACATTGCTTCCTCCCAGGCCCTGCCCCCAGAGGCAATGTCATCCAAAAAGCGACCCAGGTTGCAGGCACCTGCTAGCCGACAAGTGCACCAAGATAAAAAGAATGAAAATGGTCAAAATGAAAGATCAGAACAAATTACAACTAACGGATGACGACATAGTCAACCTATCAGATGCTCAGTTTAAAATGCTTGTAATTAAAATGCTAACAAAACTGGAGGATAGGTGGACACAAATAGTTGAACAGATGAAGAATACGATAAGGATAATGGAGGAAGATTTACAGGGAACCAACAGGAAAAAAAAAGGAGGTTGGATCTCAAACCAATGGGGTGGACCAGAAGGAAGAAACAAGAATTCAAAAAAATGAGGAGGGTCTCAGGAACCTCAGAGACATTTGTAAATGACCCAATATCCGGATCATAGGGCTGCCAGAAGGACAAGAGGAAGACCAAGAAATTGAATGTATTTTTGAACAGATAATGAAGGAAAACTTCCCAGATCTGGCAAAGGAAATAGGCTTCCTGGAA